>JFGX01000339.1:0-29370 GCA_000729855.1 Epichloe aotearoae | reverse complement strand
AACGCCTCGCTCGATTTTCTGCTTCCAAGATTTGGGAGGCGGACACTGCTCCCTCTAACCAGCCTCCGCGGCGGCGACGACGAGGATGAAGACGAGGAGGATGGTGGTGGTGGTGGTGGTGGTGGAGGAGGAGGAGGAGGAGGAAGAGACGGTGGTGGCACTGATGGCAGTGGTGGCAGTGCCTTGTTGTTGCCGTTGTTGGCGGATGGGTTGGCGGATGGGTTGGCGGAGGGGGACCAGAGAGAGTTTGCTGCGGTTGACGCGAGTCCTACTACCGCAGGTGCAGCCACAGCGGAAGCAGCGGTTTGTTCAGGATCCACTACCGCCTTCTTCAGCGCTCGACCCCCGGCACCCCGGTACTTGATGTGTTCCACCGCAGCAGGGTCGAAGGCCGCCGTGTGCCCGAGTTGCTCGCATCTTTTCAAAGTCGCTGCATGGCCAGAGTCGCGCTTCCCATCCTCACTGTCATTGCACATGCACGGCGCATTGGCCGGCAACGGCCGTCGCAGCGCGGGGTGCTGTTCGCTCGGCGGTGCGACGCCAGACATGAGGGCAGACGTGGGCGGTGGTGCCACAACCACAACAGGCCTATGATTACACGACGACGAGGCCGCCGAGGACGGCCGAGTTGATCGTGAGGCGTTTGTGGTATTCGTGTTGGATCTCGAAATCGTCATCGAGCTGCATGAGCGCAGCGAGTTCTTGGCAGGCGGCAGCGGGATCGGGGGCTCTGCTGCCTTGGTCTTTTCATAGCGCAAGCCGACGAGATTGCCATCGTCGCCCTTTTGCCGCAAAGAGGAGAACCGCGACGGCAGCATTGTGCCTCGTGATGAGTCGTCACCCGGGGACAGGCTGGTCGGTCTGGTATGAGATGCGTGACTGAGCTTGCTGAGTGGGACTCAGAACCAGACTGCAAACGAAGGAGCGACGTCTGCAGGCGCAAGTGATGAAGCAAACGAGAGTTTGCGATCCAGATAAGATGTAAGACGAGGCAAAGAGTATGGAAGCAATGCCGAGAGCGGAGCAATATGAGTGAACTCGATTTTGGCGAGTCTGGAAGGGAAAGCGCAACCGTGAAACTCGGATCCTGACAGCCAGATAATGAAAGCAGGCGCGACGGGAGTTGCACGTTGCACATCGCTCAAAAAAGTGGTGAATGAATGCCACTCAAGAATGGGAAGGGAAGCCAAGGTTCATTGTGTCTTTATGAGACGGCCTATGTAATCCGTACATACCTTGGTCCCCCCCTGCTGCCCCCGAACAAGTGATGGATCCCCGGCCGTTTGTTCTCGAATCGGGAAATGCACGGTTGACCAGGTCTCACGTCTTGTTCGTATCATCCCGTTGTGGCCATTCACTGCCGGAAATGGTGGTCCCAAGTCTTATGCGCATAATGTAGGAATCGTCCCAGTCCTGCGGTTTCAGGAACCAGATTTGTGGAAACGTCCCGTCGTGAGCAATCCACGGGCCCATTCTAACTAGTTCCGTCCGTACAAGAAGAAAGAACGAAGATTCCGATTGTGAAGAAAAAAAAAAAAAAAAAAAACCATCAGGGCTTCATGACCGCTGCAAACTCTCTGTGAGTGGTGCATCTAGCCCTACGAGGTACCCGCTGGACAAAGAACCTTTCCCGACAGCCCGCCCCACTCGCTCCGATGACGCTAGCAGCTGACCCAGGCCCCCCACCAATCAGCTCGGCATCTGCACCGCACATTTTACCTGGACCCCACTGTTAAAGAGAAAAGGAAAAAAACGTAGTTTAACAAAAAGGGGAAAAAAACCCCCCTAAGAAAAAAAGCCAAAGCCAAAGTCAAGAGTAAGACGGAAAAGTCATAATCCACATCCCCCATCAATAATCTCCTCGGCAATCGACTGCGCCATTTAAACTTTTCGCTTATTTGGCATTTCATCGGACTTGCGCCTCCGCCTCCGCCCCCGCCCCCGCCAGTCTGCCTTTCCCTTTCCATGCCATCGGGACCCATTGCCGGCGACGGACGTACGGATTACTGCACAATGGCATCCATCTTTCAACTCTGTTCGGCAAACTCCCTGGCTGTGGCTCTGGCGGCATTCGCGTGCTCTCGGCACAACTAGCGAGTCCTTATTATTAGCAACGAGTACTCCGTACTCCGTACTAGCGAGTCAGGAACAGCGACGGACCTCCAGCGACTTACTAAATAGCATGTGAACGCCATTCTCTGACTCGGCCAATTTTTCCATTCTTCTGGTCCCTGTCCCTTTTTCATCAGCAAGTAATAACCCATTTCGCATGTGTCCCGTAGACTCCCTCCCCCCCGTCCGTGCCGTCCTGCCTTGTCCTGCGCCACCGGCGAGACCCTCTTCGGGCATGAACTTCTTCAGAGTTTCCCTCCTTTCACATCGGCCTCGGCCTCGGCCTCTGCCCCAGTTGTTGAATGCCCGCCCACCCCAATGCCCATGCCATGGCCAGCTCAGTCCTGCGCCTCCAGGTGCCATGAAATGGTCGCCCAAGACACTTGTCGTGGCTGTGTTGGATTGCTGTCGTAGAAAAGAGTAATGGGTGAATGGAACAGTTGAAGACAAGGACGGGTGAGAGAAATGGAGGAGAGGACAGCTCATCATTCATCACTGTAGTTTTGCTACTATGAATATGCTGCTACTCGACTGGTGTATCAAATCTTGACGTCGAAAATCCTCTTCCACATGCCATTTGCTCCGATTGTTCCCCCAAGGACAATAGAATCTTGTTTATGACTTCTCGCATCACTGCCTGCTTTAATTCAAACCTCCTCGTTCTCCCAGTCCTTCTCCTCAAACATGGGCTCCCTTCGCACACCGCTCACTTCCAGCTTCTCCAGAAATTCAGCTGGCACCGAGGGAATGTATTTCCTCTCCCGCTCCCTGTTGACCCCTCCGAACCCTGCCCCATACGACACGAGCATGTCTGTCACAGATGGTAGCGTGAACGGCAGCATGAGCGCAGGGTCCATGAGGAGATGCTCTGGGGCATCGTCTTCCCCGTCAGACCCTTCGGTTCCGTTCCGGTAAGTTGGACTCGCTATGCCTCCAGGGGTATCAATCAAGCTGTTGTTCTTGCCGCCCCCATCGAACTTCCCTTGGACTGGAGTCGTTGGGCCGCTGTCTGGTCCGCCCACCTTGGGAAAGGAGGGTGACGCTGCCTGGCTGCGGCGTCTGTCTCGTTTGAGAGCCGCTTCTTTCTGAATCGCCAACAGGTACTTCGTCGCGCTCTTGGGGAGCCCCTTTTCGCCAACTTCGGGTCGGTAATGTGTCGCCGCATGAATGAGCTGTTGTGGTGTGAGCCTCTTCAGTTGCTGGAGGGTCCCGACAAGCGCTTCGAGATCGTCTGCATCCAGGGACGAGAAGCATTGCAGCCACTGAAGAAGTTGGATGACGGGGGCGAGGAAGCGCCGGGCGGCATCTATTGTTGTTTCGCCTGACGCCTTTGTGTCGCCGCCTTCGTAATGCTCCGCTTGTCGGTTGTTTGTTCGAGCCCAGTCCTCGAGGATCGACACATTCATCCGAATCTGCATGGCCTTTGTTCGCGCCAGGTACTTTCTGTTCGACATGATTCTGTTGAACAGCTCCGCACCAATCCAGTACAGTAGCTGTGAAACAATCTGTGAAGTGATGACTGAGTGAATGTCGTAGAGGTCCAGAACAAAGAGCGTCGAAGAGAGGAGAGATGTGACGTTTCGGGGAGCGGGTTTTGCCCTTTGCTTGGGTGAAGGCGGCCGAAATCTCTTCTCCATCGGCTCCTCCTTGACTGCCGCCTTGCGCTTGAACAGTTTCCATTCGTTCTGGAACGTAATGTCCTCGAATCCGGGTATCGTTTCGTGGTCGAGCATGGCTGCGTCGAGGACCTTGTCCAAGCGTCGTTCCGCATCGCGGACAATCAGAATGAATATCTCGTTGATGAGCTCGGCCAGATGCGCCTGGAACTCTGCCGTCGCCTCCACGAGCCCAGCGTCCTTCTTAAGATAATGCAGCAACAACGTGGCGTTGGAAATCCAAAATGCTAGTATTGTCATGTCCCATTGGCACCTTTCCACGACGTCGTTGATCAGGTCCATTGCCGTGACGAGCAGCTTTTCCAGGAGCTCGGGGCTGGCATGATAATGCGCGTATCTGGCACTTAGGAAAATCATGTTGGCCGGCACGGGCTTTTGAGTCGGCGACCGTTGCGGCGTCATTTTCGTAACGATGATGTCGAGTATTCGGTCCAGCTCGTGTTCTTGGAAAACAAACATTTGATCATGCAAGCAGCGACTCCAATCAAACTCTTGTTGTTCCTCCTCAAAATCGTCGACCGCCTGGCAAAAAGGAGAAGCGTAATGTTAGCTGATACATCCGTCTCTCCGTCTCATTGGAAAACTCATCTGCGTACCTCGGGTGCATCATCCATGCCGACGTTGCCCAGGTCGACTTCCAAATCTCTCGCACTGTCCATCATCAGCCTCCTTCGCATTTCATTTTCGGCCATTTCCTCTTCAAATCGATCTTGCGAGAAGCCGGGGTTGTAAAAGTCATCGCCCATTCCTGCATTCCCAATATTGTAGCCGTTGTCATGCAGGTAAAAGGACATGTCGCTATCGGGAGGAACAAAGTCGAAGGCAGTACGTCCCGAGGACGTCTTTTGGTCAGACGAGGCACCATGATCCAGGAGGAGCTTCGCGATTCCCTTGTGTCGATTCGTCATGGCCCACATCAGGGCCGTCCACTGGTTCTGGTCCTGCTTGTTAACGTCGGCGCCGGCATCGATCAAAACCTTGACTACGCTTTCATGTCCCTGACACTGTCATCAGTCCTGCAAGAAACGAAGACCTGCATGCACGCGTGCGGAACGACTCACGAAGCAACTGGCGTATATCAAAGGCGGGGTTCCTTCTTCGTCAGCAACATCGACATCGACATAGTCCTTGACATTGCCGCCAAGTAATCTTGTGACCTTTGCAGCGTCGCCATTGCTTGCTGCCATGATCATAGACTTTTGTAATCTGTCCTTCTTCGCGGAGTCTGACAGTTTTTCATCGTTGGCAATCGTCTGTTCATCCTCAAGCCCATGTCCGGCTTGATTAGCGGCAGCTTGTGCTTGAAGCATCTCCATCAGTCGCGTGTCGCTATCCTTGGGCCCCTTGGAAGCTCGTTGCCCGTATTCATCGTCGTTCAGTGACAAGTTCCCAAAGCTGAGGGGCTTTGCTAATGCTGGCGAAGTGAGGAATTGTGATTGTCCTGCCAAGTTGGAGAGTCAGAAAGTTGGCATGCGTTCAGCGTGCGTAGAGGGTTACGGGGTCGTCATGAGATGACCACCAACCTTGCCAGCCATCGTACATCTCAGTCTCGGCGACATAATTTTCTTTTGGTGCGTGTCTTCGATCGTCTAGAGATGTGGGAAGGTCTGCGGGCACAACGGGCGGCTGATGGTCGCCGCTGTTGCTCAATTCCTCCGGGGCCATGGTGGGAGGGAGGAGGGGCAATGGCGGACTCCTAGCTCATCGACGTCGGAGCTGCCCTCGTGGGAAAAAAAAAAAAAAAAAACCGGACGGGCGCCTTCGCTTGCTCTCTTAAAGCACGTTAGACGGTCTGTCTTCTGGGGGCGATGGATTCGTTTCCTGAGCTTTCCCTGGTGCGAGGGAGCAAGGTGCTGTCGTTTGATGTGGTTGCAGGAGTTGTCTGCCAGGAGACGTGTTGTGCGGAACAAGTCGTCATTAGCTTGTCGATTTAAAGTTGGTCCGTGCACCCCGGTTCAACATCTTCTTTCTTGTGATTAAACTCGCACTTTTCCTTCCCCTCAAGCATGCCGCCATTGCCGCTGTTGCCGCTGTTGCACGATACGTTTTCCACTCTTCGCTACGGATTAAAACCATGAGTTGTTCAACCTACAAGTGATCGAGTAACTTGGTGGGCGCGTTGCCCGCGACTCACATACCGCAGAACTGTGGAGGGCCTGGCCTCTGCTGTTGTTTTGCTCTGCATGATGGGGTGAATGCATGTGCATCTCGCTGTGCATCTCGCTGTGCATCTCGCTGTGCATCTCGCTGTAGCAATCATATCAGTTCCCGGCTTGGCTGGTCAACATGTAAATATGTAATCCGTAGTCCGTAATCCGTAGTCCGTAATCCGTAGTCCGTAATCCGTAGTCCGTAATCCGTAGTCCGTAATCCGTATGTTGACATCTCCCATGGCGGGGGCGGGGCGGGGCTGGTGTCTGGCAAGTTATTTCGTTCGTGCTTGCCCAAGCTGCCAAGCTGCCTGTGCGGCTGTGCGACAGGCAGACGAGACAATGTACGGATTAATCACAAGTTACGCACACATTAGTGGCCAGTCGGCTGCGCCTCTTTTCTCGTGCAATGTGCAATGCGGCACCAGCCAGTCACAGCCCCAGCAAAAGTAAGCTCCAATCGTCATAGAAACATCATCATCATCACTGTGTTACGGATTGCCTCAGAATCAGACTGAGCTGTCCCAGACCCGACCACCTACAACGAAGAAAGAAAAGAAACACCACATCCGTCTCATCTCCGTCCCGTTAAATATCCACCATCCTCCCTCCCATCAACTTCATCATCGTGAGGAGAATTCACCTCACCTACCATCTACAGTGGCGTACCCCTCCTCCTCCTCCTCCTCCTCCTCCACAAGCCCTGGTCCAAGCTTTCCCCTAAAGTTGGCGACGACGTCTGCTCTAGACGCGCGGCGCACCACCAAAGCCTTTTTAACTTTCTTCGTGCCCGTGGCTCACATAATCTTTCTCCCTCCTTTTCCGCCATCGGAGATATAAACTCGACCATGGCCAGCGCAACGGGGCTCCCAGGGGATGTGCCGACACGCGACTCTCTCGGGCATCGTCGTTCTGAGACGGAGCCGCTTCTCGGGAATCCCGGTGACGCTATTTTGCCCGAAGGCGCGTCCATAATGAGGAGTTTTGTCATCGGTACGTTTTGCATCATGAGGCATGAGACCATGAGACCATGAGACGGGGAGGACACGTCGTGCTGCAGCAGCTGACACTCTTGCTTTCCCCTGTCCCTGTAGGAACCGGCATCATCGCCGAGCTGGGCGTCGTTATCCTCTGTGTCAACATCTGGGTGCACATCCTCTTGAAGCCCGTCATTTTCTTCTCAGGCCACCCCGTCGCCATGTCCATCGCCGTCTTCACCCTCGTCCACGCCATTCTCATCCTCCAGCCTACCGAGACGCCTCACCAGAAACGCATCGGACAGCTTGTCCACGCGGCGCTTAACCTCGTCGCCTTCGCCGCCCTTGTGACGGGCGTAGTCATCATCGAGGTCAACAAGGCTCGCAGCAACGGGCCTCATTTCCACTCCGCACACGCCTACGTCGGAGTCATCACGTTGCTGTTGATTGCGGTGCAGTACGCTGTTGGCTTCACCATGTGGCTGACGCCCGGACTGTACGGGGGCGTGGACAAGGCGAAGAAGCTGTACAAGTATCATCGGTACAGTGGGTACTTTGTCCTCGTGCTGCTCTTGACGGCCGTGTGCACTGCCATGGAGACGGACTACGTGGTGAATGTGTTGGATATCAGTGTCTGGGGCGTGGTGCTGGCCGCTGTGGTGGTTGTGATCGGGGTGTTCCCGAGGATTCAGAAGCAGAAGTTGGGGTTTGGCGTGAGGAGGCCCGCGGTGAGTGAGTCTCAGGCTTCTGATTGATATTCGGGAGGATCATGCCGTTTCTAAACCAAAATAAATCAAATGAGACATGATTTATATTGCGCGTGAATAGTTTTGGCTGCCTTCTTATTTCCCTCTCTTTGACTTGTCTACCAATGCAAAAAATCGCAGTATGTAGGGCATTTATGCAAGATTCAAAAAAGCTCACCTCGGCACCTCCTTACTCTGAGAACCGCCACCGCCGGGGTATCTCCTTTTGCAGATATCTCCACCGTGACCAAACTGACTTACCAAGTGCGTGCCAGGTATCTTCCAACATGGGGCCAGCATAAGTCTGTCTTCCGGGAATATGTCACGGGACACGTACCTAGCCCGGAGTTGTCGACTGAGGACGATGCAGATTCAAACCCGCACTTATGGACCTGCGAAGTATACATGGATGGGCACACAGCCGAAGGGGAAGAAGTGCCTCCTCAATCTCCTAGAGGAAGTAAACCAGGCGTTCGCCGCCGTCGACGCCATGTCGCTCCAGCCCTCAAGTACCCGGCTCTCTGCCACCGGCCTCAACTCACATCACACAAGCGACTTCTGGGAGAATCCTTACCGGGCTGCACGGGTCCCCGTCACGGCCGCATACAAGGTGTGCCCCACGAACGACGACTTATCCACCCTACCTGGCTGATCCTTTTTTTTTCCCCTGCTCCCAAAACCTCGAACTTCTTGTATTCGTTTGGTTCCAGGCAGGAAGGCTGATGCGGAGACTAGCGGTACATTGCGGAGAAGAACTCGCCAGGAACACGACTTCACGACGAATCCACCCCGGGGAGTTGGGGAATGTCTGCACATGAACGGGCGATGAGCAATGCCCTGCCCTTGATTGCTGTGGTTATGGTCACGGTGGCAGCTCCTACTATTTGACGGGAAAAAAAAAAAATTCAGCTGACACTGGAGGGAAAAAAAACCCCAAGAGACGGCGAGTGCTGCAATGATACGAAGTCGACCCTGTGCTTTCTCCTTATATAACTCTTTGAAAATAATAGTATCACATGCTCCTTACTCCGTACTACGTATGTACAGCTAGCTGATTGCGGCTATTAGATTCGTCAAGTAAAATCAGGGGGAGCATTGGGCTGGGCAATGCTGGTTCTGCAGTTTTTCGTCTCCCAATCAGGCAGATTCTCAGATGCCCAAGGTCGGGGTCTGCCTGCATTTTGCTTGGTTTATTGTTGCATCATTGTATGCTGCCGTCCTCCTGCCTGGTGCAGCAATGGAACAGGTAGGCTTAGTACTTACCCAGCTACGACAAGCATGCTTATGTGTATTAAGATGGAGTTTCTTCCCGAGCTTCACCGAGACCCTGCCTCTCACGCCATTTCTAGCGACGGCGGCATCCAGAGCATGCTTTCTTCCAAGTATAGCTCCGTTCGGTCCTTCGACCCGCGCGGCGGGAGCATCAGCTGCAACCGTTGCCTGACCTCGAAACCCAATCGTTTATAAAGCGGTACAGCAGGCATGACTGCTTCCAAGATGATGGCCTTGCCTGCCACTGCCGCCATGTCTTCCAGCTCCCTCAGCAGGGCTGACGCGGCGCCTCGGCCGCCCCATTTGGGATGTGTGCATAGAAACGTGACATCTGAAAAATTGTTTCAGTGAGATTGCGCCCAAGTCCACTGCTGTGCTGCCCAAGTCGAGTGAAAATGTGCTGCAGCCGTGCGCGCGGTAGGATACACACGCACGCCAAATGATACGACAACCCTCGTTTCGAGTTCGAGGTTCTCTCATCAGTTTCGACGACAACAGCATCGGCAGAATCTCGGATGCATGGTGCAACAATTTTTGGCAAGCAGGAAACAGGCACTACATAATGGAAGACGGAAACTTACGAAAGTATGCCCTCTCACCCAGGATTCCTCTCCTCGCATCAGCTGCGATGTTCGTATACTCGTCCAGAACATCCCTCCCGCAGAATTCTGGCCACTCGTCCTCGACCGTCCTTGTGGAAGGTGGTGGCGAAACTTCCCCACCAGTTCCATACTCCAACCACTTGATGAAACTGGCGACTACACCGGTTGCGGGATCCCGCGCTATCAACACCCCCTTGTCTGTGTCGTGAAGGTGCTCTATAGTGTTTTTGGTGATCCAGCCGTGGAAGAAGTCCAAGGCCTGGGGACTCGGGAACTGGGCATGAGTGAGAAGGTTGCTTCTCATGGCACCGAGGTGGATGTCCGAAATGACATGTGCGTCGTCCACGAGGGGGGTGACGATGTCGAAGGCGGGTTTAGCCATGGCGATGTCGGGGCTTTGAGGCTGAGAATGTGAGAATCCGAGGATTCCTTGTTCATCATCGAAGGCGCAATCGGGCCATCATTGACTGGTGGAACTGGAGGAAGGTTGATTCTAGGTTTTCGTCTTCATGCTGCACCGAGGACATCATGTGATTACGGACCCATTAGGAGCCGTATGTACCCCTACATATATATGCGCTGGTACGGATTAATTCCAACCCCATGAGATTCCGAGCACAAACCTGTGCCACGAAGATGCTTTGTCATACAACATGGACATGGCGACTCACATCCAATGAGACGAATCATATGGCTTTCCAGCCAGCCCGTTCCCCAACAACAAATAAGCTCACACGCCGAGGTCGGCCATCCCGTAGTCGTAATAACATGTGGGACATCAGGTCAGTGGCATCTTGCCTCTGGCCGCATAATTATCAAACAGGGCGTTTGCAGAGGAAGTAATGTGCATAATAAAATAATAAAGTATATATATAGTAAATAGATGTATAGTGTACTACATCACCCACTGCACGCGTCACACGTCACACCACTAGCAAAAACTAGCAAAAAGAACAAAAAACCGCTTCAACGACCCCCACCACGTTGCGCTCCGTTTCCGGCGCGCGCCCCATTGTCGACGCTGCTGATTGCCCCGTCACCGCCATTCTGATTGTTCTCAACACCTGCCTGCCTGCATCGTAGCCGTTGTTAGGCAATTGACATTTCCTTCCGACGCTGACGGTCACACGTGTCCGGCATCGCCATTGGCACCCGAGCCTCGGAAACCTTTGAGGAATCAATCGCATCGACGGGTCGTATCAATCAAGTCTGCACCACGCCGCTTCCAGCTGTCATCCAGCTGTCATCCAGCTGTCATCCAGCTGTCATCCACCCCCGTTACACTCGAGGCTGACAGAGACAGCCAGCTGTAGCACGCGCGGGCGCACCAAAGCAGGATTTGCCTTCCAACACACTCCCAGCTCGCCGCCCAAAGTAAAAGCACGACGCCGACGCCGACGCCGACGCCATGCCTCGAGACAACAGGGACCTGGACAACGCATCGTCGAGTGGCCAATCAAAGCGACCGCCCCTCGATCACCGCGACAGCGATTCTCAGAGCGACACCACAAATACCTCGGGGGCTCCGTCCCACCAACATCGCACCAAGACTCACCAGACGCATCAGACGCATCAGACGCATCAGACGCATCAGAAGCATCACCACCACGTCGGCCGCCTCACCGCGCGCGTCCCTTCCACCAAAGCTTTCCACAAACAGCATGCGCATGCGCATACCAGCGCCCACGGCCAACCACCCAAGTTGATTCGACGACAGACGTCAAGACCGGCCTCGCCCACCGAGGTTGAGCGACCGCCACACCGCAGAGCTACCAGCGAGGTCAAGCTTGCCCGTCAATCGTCCTCGGCCAACCTTCCCAAGAGCCTGTCGCCCACGAGCCTGAAGCGCAATCGCTCCCACGTAGAGGTCGGCAAGCGAACTCGATCCTCGGACAAGCTCAAGCGGACGTCGAGCGGAACCGGCATACATCGCCGCACACCCAAGACGTGCAGTAGCAAAACCCAGGTGCATTTCGATCTCGGTAGCGACGATCAGGAAGACGAATGGGTTGATGCCAGCGGCTCCAATTCGCCGTATCTGTCTCGGAAAGGCTCGCTCACCAACGGCAGCGCGCAGTCTTCGCTGCGACACGAGCCAAGCACAGAAGATCCTCCTCAGCCCACGACCACGACCCCCAGCGCTGCTTCCCAAACCCAGCAACAGCAATCCGCGTCACCCGCGTCACCGCCCTCACCGCCGTCGCCGGCCGGCAAGGAGACGTCACAGCACAACGAGTACATCACTTCTCGGCTCTTGCAACGAGCCCCCTCACACGGTGCACCACCCCAGATGACTGTAGACCTTGCCAAGGGCGCACCCGGCCAGTTGGCCAGATCCGTCAGCTCGACCCATCGCACTGCAACAACCCCCTTGACGGGCAGCAATCCAGACGAGCTGGTTTCACGATTCGTCGACACCCCCGGATCTGGCCTGACCAGCCTCGGTTCATTTTATCGGCAGCCCAACCACAGCACAAGCCAAAGATCAGATGAGCTGCCTCGAAGACCCAAATCCATGGCCGATCTGGACCAGTCTCTCATGAGATCGTCGGAACCAAAAACACGAGCACCAAGTGAAGTGGACACGAGCGCATTGGTTCCAAAACCAGGCAGACGGGCGGCGGCTCCTCTCGCGGAAACATCACGAACCCAGCAGAAATTGAACCTGCAGCGAGCCAGTTCTGTCTTGGAACCCGGTCAGGGATTGTCCGGGGGGGGCGGACGGGTGGTCGGAGCGAGCCCCTTGATCGGAGTTGGCGGGCCCGGCTACGACGGGGGAAACAGTCGCGATCCTCGCATCAGTAAGCTTCTGGAGAGGACAGGGATGGAGTACCTCGTGGTTCGAAGATACCAGAACCCCGCCGCCCGATCACTCGACCGTCTCAGCCGCCTCCCGGGCATGGACAAGACGCGAAGGATACCGCGACCACACACCAGAGCCGTCAATGGCAAGCACGGGCATGCCGTGGACGCGAACGCGAACGCTCGCCACATGCGAAACGTCAGCATGCCCGATCCTCGCCCGACGGCACGCAAGACTGGCGGCGGCTCAATAAGAACCAATGGAGCTGGTTCCAGCTTCGAAGGAGACGACGTCAGCCGGCGGCTGGACGAACGACTCAGCGGGGCGAGCTTGGTTGCAGCAGACGAGGAAGATGGAACCAACGCCTTGCTACGAAACCTATGGGAAAAGTCCATGGATTTAAGCGCCAGCACTGACTAGAAAAACTTGTACACCATGCGCCGCACACCACACACAGACGCAGAACAAAGAAAAATCACCCCAAGTAGCCCGTACGAGAGCCTCGCGGTCGTTACATACCACCCCGCGGACATGATTGGGCCATTATTTGCTTTACTTTCGGACGCGGTAGATCCAGGATCTCACATCTCCCCCCCCCCCTTTTTTCCTTCTTCTTCTCCAGCAATGGCGCCGTATCTTGAAAGGATAACATAGTATACTCTTAATGACTGATGACTATTCCGACTGTCTACCTACCGTGCGTGCTGATGTGTCCTGCACTATTAAATCACGTGCATGTCGGTACTAGTTCCCGCCCTGTGCATCTATTTCCAAATAGTCACATAGACGCCTCCCGACAGATCCCTGGCGCAGCGCTCTCATCCCCGTGAGAAATATGAGAAATAAATCCTTTGCAAGATAAGCTGCTGGCTCCTGTCATTACTACATTTATGAAGAGAGAAAACCCCCCCCAACGCCACATCCCTATTAAACACTATACATTCGGCGACAACAGATCATACTTGACGCATCGCTCAACCTGTAAAGTTAGCATAAACTTGGCCGTGGCGGCACATGAATGAGAGGAAGGAAGCCAAATAAACGTACATCATCCACACTCGCCTGCAGAAACTTTCTGGCCTCGAGCCCCGCCCAGACCAGAATCATGGAAAAGTCGCCGCCGCGCGCCATGCTCGCGCCAGACTGGGCGCCGAGCTGTCGCAGGATGGGCAACGAAGTACTGAGGAGGTCGACGTCGGGGTTGAGACTCCGCCCTATGCCCTCGAGAAGGAGGATGCTGATGACGACGTTGACAAAGTCTCCTTCCATGCGGACGTGGTGGTTGCGCACCATGGAGAGGACTCGTTGGAGGATGTCGCCGATCTTGACGCTGCCCAGCGCGAGGGTTCGTGACTTGACGCCCAGGACGAGATGCTGCATCTTGAGCGCAAAGACTTCCTTGTCGAGGACGGCCTCGGGCTGGCGGCAGCGTTCGCACATGAGGTGACCGGCCTTGTAGCCGTTGAATTCGGCCACGGCGCGGAACAGGTCTAGGAAGTTGGCGCGGTTCGTGGCATTGAGCTCCGTCACGAGCCCTGTGTCGATGAAGATGAGCTGGGGGCGGTACCCCTCGGCGTCGATCTTGGCGAGCTCTGCTTCCCAGGCGGCCTTGTCGGCGCGGTGGCGGTACGGGCGCAGACGCTCGAGGACTTGCTCCGTGACGTCGGCGTCGTTGTTGTGCGCGTTGGTGTGCGCGTTGGTGTCGCGTCTCTTGGACTTGGCTATCCGGAGCTCCGGCTGGGCGGCTTGGTAGAAGCGCACCATGATGTTGCCCGGGTGGAGGTCTGCGTGCACAAAGTTGTCGAGGAGGAGCATGCGAAGGAAGGCATCGAGGCCCTCGTCCGCAATGTCATGCTGAAACACGCCGCCGCCGTTCTCCATGAAGGCGGCGAGAGGGATGCCCTGGGCGAACTCCTCAATGAGCACGTTGCGCGTGGTGAAGTCGGTGTAGGGATAGGGGAAGGAGGCGGTGGAGCGGTCCTTGAAGTTGCGGCGGAAGGTTTCGAGGTTGGCGGCCTCGATGCGCAGGTCGAGCTGGAGCTTCATCATTTCGCCAAACTGGCTGACCTCATCGGGGAGTGAGAGCCATTCAATCGTCGGAATGGCGTTGAGGACGGAGGCGAAGAAGCCCATGATTCTGAGGTCTCGCCGAACCGTTCTCTCGACCTTGGGATGCAGCACCTTGACGGCTACGTAGGAGGATGGTACACGCTTCGGCGAGCTCTTGAGAACCGTGTCCACGTTTCGTCGCATGTTTTCTGTCAAGCCCTCACTTTCTCCATGGCCGTCGAGGCCCTTGGACATGGACATGGCGAGCTCGGGCTTGAGCTTTGCTTTGTACACCTGCGCAATGGCCCCCACTCCAAGAGGCTTCTCGTCGAACTCGTCAAAGATGTCCTTGAAGTTGCGTCCGCCGAAGGCTGCCTCCACCGTTTTGCGAGTAGCGTGCATCGAGTGCGCTGGTGCGTTGGAGTGAAGCTTGGACATGGTGTCGCACATCTCATTGGGGAAGATGTCGGATCGAGAGGCTGCCCATTGGCCTAGCTTGATGAACGCCGGGCCTGCCAGCTCCATTGACTTGACGAGAAATCCATACCACCAGAGCGTCCCGCTTCTCTCGTTGTCGCGATCTGCCTGTCGTGTGCCAACCCAAATCGCGGGGACTGTGATGATGACGGGCACGAATATGACCACCAGCTGGAGGAATCGGAACCCAGTGCATATGGGCTCCCACATGTACACGTCGAAAAGGATGATGATCTTGTGTGCAGCTTTGTACAGTCCGTGTTCGTCCTCGCCGACGGCTTTTCGCATCTCCTCGCGAGAGACCTCCAGCATTCGCAGCTCTCCCGTCTCGTCTGAGCCGCCATTGTCCTTCTTGGAGAGCTCGACGAAAGCTCCAGCGCTCAATGCGGCCGCGCCGGCTGAAGCGCGTAGAGCAAGTCGTCTCGGTGAGAAGCCATTCTCGGGGCCCCTCGACGGTATTTGCCTTGCACGATGAAGTCGTGACGCGGCACGTCGCAAGAGGGGTGTCGAATTGGCCGTCGTTTGTCGGAGTGGTCGAAGCCAAGTGTGGCACCTTATGAAACAGGACCTCATGACGACGCGGAATCTTGGTTGGGCTGCCGCTGTATGCAAGATGTGCCCATGTTCGGCGGCAGAGGGAGTTGTGACGAGGGTTGCTGTTGTTGCTATTGGAAGCAACCAGATGTGAGCGGGCACTTTTGGCACGCCTGGGGGTGCCCACAGTGCGGTGGCAGTAGTGACGTAGGAGATTCGTTCGTCCTTGGTCCTTATTACATAGGGCAGGGGGGGTGTTGGGGGTCTGGTGCGATAAGATTTCGTAATGGCAAATTTCCTCGCCCATCCCATCCCATCCCATCCCATCCCATTCCTCGTCCTCTTTCACCCTCACTTCCATTACAGCCCCCCCTCTCGACAAAGCGCTCCGCATCGTGCGACCATAGCTAGCATCCTCGCGAATACGTTCGTATCCTCTCTCTCGACTTCGCCATGGGCTGGTTCTGGGCTGAGCCTACTCCCACTGCCGCGCGCACGCCCAGCGGCCACCCCCCCGTCGCCGGCGATCGAGCACCTCCCGTACGCAGCCTTCGAGCGCCTCTTCGCGCATGCCGTCCTCATCCACTGACGACTCTGAAATCATGTATCTAGGCCGGGTGTCCCATGCACACAAAGACGCTCGATGCGCTAAACCCCAACAAAAAAGCTCAGAATCCGGGCGGCCCGACAGCGTCAGCATGTCCCGCGCCCCGCGAGGAGGCTCGCACCACGAACGACGAGTCCAAATCGTTGTTGTCGCAGCTCAACCCGCTGAACTACATGTTCCCGGATCTGTCGCAGCAGCGTGCTCCCAATCAGACGGTCGCGCTCCCCACAAGTCGAGAGGTGTCGACTATTCCCAAGGGTTCTGGAGACGGCACATGGGAGTATCCCTCTCCTCAGCAAATGTACAACGCCCTGCTGCGAAAGGGCTACACAGACACCGACATGGCAGCCGTCGAGCCAATGGTGTCGGTCCACAACTTCCTGAACGAAGGCGCCTGGGCCGAGATCGTGGGGTGGGAGCAGCGCTTCGCTCAGGGCCTATATCAGGGGTGGCGCATCTGTCGGCGCGGCGAGGCTCATGCCCCCGAGGAGCTCGAGCGCAACTGCAAGGATGGAGACGGGCCTGAGCCCAGTCTCATTCGTTTCCAGGGCAGGCCCAAGGACTTGACGCCAAAGGCCACGATGCTTCAGGTGCTGGGCTGGATCTACCCCTCCAAGTTTGCGTAGGCACACGTCTTCCCCTCTTTTGTACTTTTGTACTTTTTTGCTTGCAAAAGCAGAGATACTGACATGGCGCGAAACAGCATCGAGATGCCTTTTGACCGACACGATTGGTACGTCTCCCGGCATGTCAACGGTGAGCAACAGCAGGTTCGCTACGTCATCGACTACTATTCTGGCGAGCCCGAACCCAGCGGCGAGCCCGTGTTCTATCTCGATGTCCGCCCTGCCGCCACGCCCCGAGGTGCTGCTGAACGAATCATCCGTTGGAGCACAGACGTCTGGTGGAAGGCAGTTGGGGGAGACAAGAGGGAACAGGACCCCCAGCCATTCTTCCGCCACAACGCTTCCAAGCCGTGGGGTTGAGAAAACCGGGCAGGCTTCCAGGTGACGGAAAGGGGTTGTCCCTTGTACTTTTAAGGCTGAAAAGGAAAAAAGGAAAACGGTAATTCTACTCCTCACTAGCATGTCGATCGTGATTGGGTTGGTTGGCATAGCTTTTAGTAATGATTGAAACGCGATAGCGGTTTTGTATTTGTATAATGGTATAATGCATCATGTACATGACTTTTATTCGAGTCCCCTGCGTTTTTGGACGGGGGAGAGCACGAGTTACATCCGGGAAATATCGTCCTTTTCGAAGAATGTTTCAATATACCAGTGGTCAGGCAAATTGCCTGCCTGCCTGTTGCTGACGGAATAAGGCGCGTACAGTGACAAGTTATGCAGTGAAAAAGGGCGTGCAGGGTCCAAGCTATGGACTTGAAGCCGCCCCGCCAGTCACGGGCCCCACCCATCAATCAGGTGGAGAACAGCCAAAGGCAAGGGAAAAAAAAACCCCCCATCAAATGGCTTCAAGAACTTGATTTGCCCACTTTTTCAAAAAATAGAGAGGCCATGGCACCAGACTCGTCGCCGACAAAAAGCGAGCCACCAACAAAGGACGTTGCCTACCTTCGACTGCACATCACCCCGTTGGACCAAGACCTCCTCGGAATCGTCCTGCCGGCCTCGGTGCTCCCCCTCGCCCGCAACATCTCGCTGCACACGCTCGAGACGTTCCCCGAGAAGCGCTACGGCTTCGTGGACCTCCCCCCCGCGGACGCCGAGAAGCTCAAGAAGAGGCTCCACGGGACGACGCTCAAGGGCGCCAGGATGCGCGTGGAAAAGGCCCGCGCAGAGGAGAGGCGCGAGCCGACGGGCCATGCCTCGGATGCGGATGCGGACGCCAAGACGAGCGAGAAGAGAAAGGCCGCCGACGGGCAGGAGACGTCCGAGAGGCGCAAGCGCAAGCGCGGGCGCGACGTCAACGTGATACAAGGCGTGGTCCTGAAAGACAGGAAAGTGAAGCGGGGATGGACCGAGTCTACTGATGCAAAGGTGAAGAACAAGCGCAGCAGCAGGGACAAGTCGTCCGCCAAGGACAAGGACAAGAACCAGAACCAGAACCAGGAGAAGAAGAGGAGGCGCCCAAAGTCGAAATACACGGACCAGGACGAGTGTCTCCTCAAGACAAGATTGCCCCCCAACGCCGTGGGCAACTTACCTGCCGGGGAAGCGCACAAGAAGAAGAAGAGGAGGGGGCGGGGGGGGGGGAGCGCGAGAGAAATCATTGTTCACGAGTTTGAAAAGACGACCACCTTTCCTGGCTTCTTGAAAAACGAAGTGCCGCATGGGCAGGGCAAGGAGGCGGTGGACTTTGTGGACGGCAAGGGCTGGGTCGACGAGCATGGGAACCTCGTCGAGGCTGTAGAGGTCAAGGTCAGGGCCAACGACGTGGTGACCAAGACGAAACCCAACAAGAGCAAGAAACCCGTGGAAAAGAAGATTGAAGCCCAGGAACCCGACGACGACGACGACGACGACGACAGCACAAGCAGCAGCGGGACGTCTTCGGAAGAAGAGGACTCCGACTCGGATACCTCCGATTCAGGAGCACCAGAAGACATCGAGATGCTCCAGAAAGGCGAGGATGCGGCATCGAAGGAAGACCAAAGTAATGCATCATCAAGCAGTTCTTCCGATGAAGACGGCGACGGGGACGATGCAACAGAACAAACAACACGCGCCGGCCAAGAAGATTCCCGCCCCGTGTCATCCAGTTCCTCCCGCAGCCTCACCATTCAAATCCCCCCCCCCATTACGCCCGGCAAAGTACACCCTCTCGAAGCACTTTACAAGCGTCCGAAGCCTGACGGGGCAGTTGCGCTCGCCGCACCCGCCGCCGCACCCGCCGAATCATTCAGTTTCTTCGCCGCTGGCGCTCAAGACGATGATATCGAAGACGAGGGCGCTCCTGCCGTTGCCGTGCCCATGACCCCTTTTACTCGCCAGGATCTGGAATGGAGAAACGTTAGAAGCGCTGCTCCTACCCCCGATACTGCTCATCCAAGCCGCATGAAGAACTTTTGGGCTCCGGGCGATGACGAAGAGGATGGGGTCCATGAGGATGAGGAGGAGGATAAAGAGATACGGCCGGACGGGCAGCAGGGGACGACCGACTTCCAGTCTTGGTTCTGGGAAAACAGGCGTAACTTGAACAAGTCTTGGATGGCGAGGAGGAAGGCGGCAGCCAAGGAAAAGAGGCACAGGGAGAACAAGTCGCGGGCCTCCAAGGCAATCTAACGAAGCATGGGCGTTTTCAATGCAGTTGTATCCGTCAATCAGCATCGGGTTTTCTACACGTAGTGAGGACCTGCACTTTGTAAAATACCTGCCATTCATCTTGCACCGCATCATCGTTACACTCCATCTAAACCGAACCGAATTCTGAATTGAACAAGCGAGTCAAACTTTTCGAACTTTAGGGGTGTACATTAATGATGACAAGCTGCAAGCTAGCGTGAATAATGCAGTTCACAGTTCCGGTCTTCCGCCCGGTCATGTGCAGCTATCCAAGTCATCCTTACAAACATGCGGCCTGTTGTCCTCCGAGCACGTGGCGCATCTCTTCTTTTGCTTCGTCATTCTGCTCCCAGTCAATGCTTCATATATGCCCGAGGTGTCGACCGTGGGCCGCTTCAGGGTGCGCTCTCTGATGATGCTGTCTCTAGAACGAGTGTTTGCCGCCTGCGATGGCTCAAGTGGCAGCAGCATCTCGGGCTCTGGTGACCAAGTGGCCCATTCTCGTGAGTGGAGGCCCTCTTCAAGGATAGAATGCTGACTGTTCTGACGGAGCTTGTTCAATACATGGGGGAATACTTGGCCTTGACTTTCCCATGGCGATTGATTTGTTGTGGGAATTTTCGAGGAACGACGACCCCGGGATGCTGAACTGATTGAGTTACCCAGATGCTTTCCGCTGGCCCCTGCGGACGATTCAGTGCCCCGGCGCTCTTGGAAACAGGTACCGGCGCTGAAGAGAGGGTTTTTGTTGAACACACTGTCATCACATGGTACAGACAAAGGCAATGGTTGTTCCCACACACTCTCTGGAGAATTGGGTACCAAGCCGCTATGTGCATCGACACCTCTGCGGTACAAATTAGACGATTGAGTTTGTAGCAGTTGTTCGATTTCAACAGGCGGCTTGAGCCAATCATTGGTACATTGTCGTGGCCGTAACTCTGGAAACGATGTGATGTTGGAGCCATCATCTGTTGAGCGAGACACCCGCTTGTTCAAAGCTGGATTTGTTGACGGTGGGAAAAGAGAGGCGAAGCGGCAATTCGAATCCGTTCTTTCGGCCTCGATCATTTTCTGGCATCGAACACACTTTGACAATGAGTGGCATCTGAGGCAGTGTTGGCTAATCCCGTCTTCGAAAAGACCGGCCGACGACAGCGAATCTCGAAACTCGGCGACGTCGGAAGAGGGACTTTCAGCCCAAACAATTTCAGATACACTACCTCGGGATAGTATAGTCGTTTTTGTCGACGAGTCAAACCTGGAATCCGTCGTGGAGAATTCTCGGCCTCCCCAATTGGTATACGAGAACACCGTTCTGGGCAAGCTGATCGTCGTCGCAGGATCCGCAGCGGCGGAAAGACGAGGCGTGATCGAGGTTCTCCCGTATTTAAAACCTGAAGTTGTCGGGTCGTCATCTTTTGTACCTGTTCTACAGCCGTGGACTCTTCGAGGACATGCCAGGGAAACTAAACTCTGACGAAGAGTATCCATGACTATCCCGACCATGTCCTTGATGTCTCCATCGCTAAGAAAGTACATCTGACTTCCCTTTCCCTTTGGTGGTTCTGATTCTCCAGCAAGCGTCACGGATGCATGATGAAGCCGCCGTTTTCTTAGGTGGGCCCTTGCTCTAATCTCCGCTTGCCGCATAGCATCTGTTTTGAATATATTCTGACTTTTGGTGGAATGGTGGGCTTGTTGTTCCTGACATTGGTCTCCTGAAGATGTTACTGCGCGACGGTCATTACCAAGCCTTGAACTGCTAGCCGACGACGCCCGAGCCGTTTCAATCTTCGGTCGAGATTCCATTGCCTTGCTTTGGTCTTTTTCCATGGAGAAATGGTGATATTGTGCAGGGCGTTTATAGGGTCCAGCAGGCCGTCGCAGTGTCGGCCAGTGTACTGAGATGAGGATAGAATAACGGGCTGAGCAAACGATATAGGTGATGGACTTGACGGAGTTGAAGCTTGTGCAATCCAAGTGACGCAAAGTGCCAAAGGGAAAAAAACCCCCTCAATGGAGAAACCCAACGCGGAGGCGGGTGAATAGGGCGGCAGCCGTTGCTGCATGAGTTCCTGCCCAAATTGTAGACCTCATAAGTCCAAGGGATGCTGCGACCGTGGAAATTTGAAACTGGCTGCTCATACTGCAGATTATATCACATTGCTCATCAATGCCTGTACTAATCAAATACCACTTTTTGACCAGTAAATGCCACTGTCTTCTGCGTCTCCCTCGCCTTCTTTCTTGCTTCCCAACTTGGATGCAGTGTCCCTTCATCGTCTCTCTTCCTAGGTTTGAGTGCCGGCGCGGCCTCCCCTTGCCCCTGCGAGTATGCACTGCCAGGGCGTTGGATGCCCTTCTTCCATGGTAATCTTTTCCCTTGATTGTCACCATCAACTGCGCCTCGCCGCATATCCCAGCCCGAGTCCCTGCCACCTTTGTTTGACGGCTTCTGCAGGTGTTTGGCACCGGACCCGTACTTTGCCTCCCAAATCGCCTGTCGCGCACGTTGTCCACGGCGCTTCTTTGGCTTCGCCTCCTCAATGTCGGACGCAGATTCAGACCCTGAGATGTAGCCTCCCATAAGCGAGGGGAGGAATGTTGAGCCCCCAATCTGGCCAGACTTCATGGCTGATGAGGCTTTCTTTGCTGTTTTTTGTTTCTTCTCTGCCGGTGGCGATGGTGATCGGGATGATGCACGGGGTTCAGGCTCTGCCTCTGAATCTTCATCACTTGAGCCAGAGACTGAAACATCATCCAAATTGACTGTTTCTGTGCCTCGGAATCGATCATATTTTTCATCGTTCCAATCCTCTTCTTCACCGGAGGAGCTTCCCAGTAGATCATTTAGGCTTTCGAAATTATTCTCTTCGTTCTCTTCCACATCGCTGCCGGGTCCATCTAATGTTGTTGACGGCTCATCAACGTTACTACTGAAGCCCTCGAATTCTGATTCCTCGTTGAATTCACCGCCATCCTCAGCCTTTGGAGCGCTACTGATTGGCTCCGATGTGGCCAGAGATGACTCCATCAGGGCCGAGGGCTGGTCCTCTTGGTCCTTGTGTTTGTCTTTGCGCGATCGCTTAGAATTCTCGGGGACTGGCACATTCAGGATACTGCAAACAGCCTTGATTGCTCGGTCGACGACCTGTTTTACCGGTTGCCTGTTGTACAAGCTGCTGGTGACATTATGAAGCGCGGTTTGCTCCTCCTCTGGTAGGTCGGGTTTCGACACTCCTCTTCGTAGCTCATCAGGAAGATCGGGCGAGGCGGCAATTGACTTGACTTTGAGTAGAGACAGGTATAAATGCGCACGGGCAGTTTGATGCAAATCCAGAGACTGAGCCATGTTAGTGCGAGGAAGTTCAGCCAATTTATTTGATCTCAACCGTGTTACGTGAGTTCACAATACCTTCAACACGGAGACTTCTCGTTCCAGCCGCCGCGTCTTGTCTGGAGTTATGCCCTGATCTCGTAGCCTTTTGCTGAGCCGCTGCCTCTCGAAGCTTTTCGACGCCTTCAAGGCTCTGAATACTTCATCTTGGTATTGGTCTAAGATGTCGTTCAGGCTTGAACCGCTGCCACGCTTTCGTTTGGGCATTTTTGCTGTGTGGTCAAGGCAAGCATGCGCTGGGACGTTGGCGAGTTGGATGACCAAAAAAGTTTTTGAGTGTGGATACGATAGATGCATTTTTGCTGTGTGGTCAAGGCAAGCATGCGCTGAGACGTTGGCGAGTTGGATGACCAAAAAAGTTTTTGAGTGTGGATACGATAGATGCACTGTAAGAGACCAGCTTCTTATCGGCACTGTCACGCCCGTTTCTACAGTGCGAATGATCCAACCACGCCTTTGCTATGTAACATTATGAAAAGCCCCCACGTGGGCACCAACAAACTCAAAACCTCGGCATATTATACCGATTACATTGCGTGCAACTGTTGGACTTGTCAACGACAACTTTTAGTGGAGTATATTAACCGTGATGCTACTGCACGCACTTGCTTGTGTACTAAAATCAGGCGGGTTCGCAGCTCCATGTCATTGAATCTCAGCAGAGCAGTCTCATACGTCATTGACCGAGATTCATTGTACTTTCCGTTCAGACCAGGTCTATTTATCTTCACTTTCTACTTCATATTACTACGTAGTGTAAAAGGGAATCATGGCTTCTCAAACAGGTGACGCTCCACTTGCCGCTGGCAACCTATTCAACGTCGATGGACTCGTCGTCTTCATCACGGGAGGAGGCACTGGTAAGTCCATGTCTAGTTTCTCTCGTCCATGACCATTGATAAATAGAACGCGTCATCCGTGCTAACAACCACAACCGCAGGCATTGGACTCATGCTTGCGAAAGCTTTGATACGAAATGGTGCGGCCAAGGTCTACATCGCCGGGAGACGGGAGGAAGTTCTACAAAAGGCAGCGTCATCCATCGGATCCAACGTCATACCCGTCAAATGCGACGCAACGTCAAAAGAAAGCCTCCAAGAAGCTGTCAAACTTGTCGAAAAGGACTCGGGTTATCTGAACCTCCTGCTTTGCAATTCCGGCATTACGGGCCCCTCTGCCGGTCCTCTCACGGAAGACACGACTCTGGAGGACTTTGCAGAGGGCAATTTCGCTTTGGACATGGCAGCCTATGTAGAGACATTTGCTGTCAATACGGCCGCGCCTTGGTTCACGGCCATGGCGTTCTTGAAGTTGCTGGATCTGGGGAACAAGAAGAAGAATGTAACTCAGCAATCGCAGGTGATTATCACAAGCTCCATTGCCGGGTTCAACAAGACATCCACGGCAGGCTGGGCGTACAGCCAGTCCAAAACCGCAGCGGTGCTAGCCGCGAAGCAACTTGCCACAAACTTGCCTCGATGGAACATACGGTGAGCGAATTCCCCTGGTCATAGACGCTGCACCTACACGGAGAATTATCTTTCCCTTTTCTGTCGACTAACGTGAGGCCACTCACATTCGGAACCTTTTGTAGTGCAAACTGTATAGCGCCTGGAAGTAAGTTGACTCGGGTTCTTGTACCGGGAATCGCGTCCCCACTGGCTCGGATACCGAGAACTGACAACGTGAGTTGTGTGCCGCTAGTATTTCCGAGCGAAATGTCGGCTCCGGTGATACAAAAATACCGGGACGATTCGGGAGGCTACGGGCCCGTTCCCACGACCATGGTTCCCATGGGGAGATTCGGCGAAGAGACGGATATGGCTGGGACCATTCTCTATCTGGCATCCAAAGCGGGTGCGTACTGCAATGGTGTGGTTGTAGTACTAGACGGAGGGCGCCTGAACACATTCCCATCAATCAACTAGACGGTCTTATAGTATCGATGATTAGACATTTCAACAAGAAGTCCTCATCTTCCGAGCTAGAACATGCAAGATGGCTCAGCTCAAGAGTGAATATTACGGGGGAAACTCCTGCCATTGGAAGACGACGTTGGCTAGAGGTCCGCAGCTAGGTTCCTAAGCCGTTGAGTAGAGATGACGATCTGGGAGTGCCATCACGGGGGAGGAATTGAGAGAATTTGTCGCTCGGTAGTAGGTAGTATGAGCATAAGAATGCCCGACACAATTCCCGACACAGTTTCCGGCGCACAATAGTGCATCATCAGCATCGGATAACTTCCAGGTGACCAACTGACCAGGGACAAGGGCGGGTTTCCATGATTTCATTGCGATTTCATTGCAGATGCTGGAATTGGTCAACCAGAGCACCCACCAATAAGTCGTCCTGCGACACCGGTCCGATCAGTCTAGTGCTGCATAGAGCTTTGGCTGCTTCTGATAAGGGCCAACGTCACTGGTGGGTCCCAACAACCATGAAGCATGCATGCATGGCAAGCCCACGGAGCTGCAATCCTCAATGAGGTTTCGCTCCATCTGATGCTTGGCTGGGTCTTGGCTGGGTGTCGGCTGGCTGGGTGAATGCATAAAGTTCTGGGCAGACCGGATGGATTCCACTGGTTGTCTGAAGCTTGACCCCGCACCAGATGACGAAGTGGCATTTCATCACTCGATAAATTGCTATTGGGAGACGTCTTTCCCGAGCACAGCATTCATGACTCTTGGTAGCTATTTTTTATGAGAAACACACCAGATCAGACTGTCGCAGTCCCGGTGAGTAAGTGTTTCGAATTGTTGACTGTGCACCCCCGCTTCGGACGAAATTGATATTCAAAGTGGCAGCCATGTCGTGAGTCAACCTCAATGAAGTAGTAATATTTTAAGAAGGGAGTTGAAAGAGCGACCAGACCCATGTAACTGACCATGTGTCGCCCGACCTACCCCGCGTTGATGCTGATGCTAAACCAGTATTTGCAGGTGATAAACGGCTCTGGGTGAATCATTGCCAGGTTCCACCCAATCCAATGACTTGTTGTGTAATCCGTATGTGACTGGACGACTGGACGCCTCTTCAAAGGACAACAACGCACGCATTCGCAAGCATTCGCACACGCCCCCAAATGACTGGTTTGGAGGAGGGTGGGCAAATGGTAGGTCATTCAACGACGCCACTTCGTTCGACCTCTCGAGCTATACATTGCCAGACATCTGGGGGGAGGGGGGCGTGGTCTAATGGAAACCTCTCGCGTACACCCAACAACACTCTTGGAACTTGAGGACAGGAGCATGAGATGGTGTCGCCATGGCCATCTATTTTACTCCCCGTCTCCCCCAACCATGTCAACCAAGCCCACACCGCGTGCCTACCTATCTCCAACATACAATTTTCGAGCGTGTTGCTGTCCCGGCTTGTTCGGTATTCCATCCGTGTTTCATCGCCTTCTTTTTTGTAAGCTTGCTGACTTGTCCGTCTCTGCCTCTGCTGCCAAAAGCGTCAAGTGGATGATACCAGCCGGATCGTCGTCATTTGTCATTCGTCAACGGTCCGTCGTATATGTGCGTGTGTCGTTGTGACCTACACATCTAGCTGCATCATCTTGGCCGCATCCTTTGAAGCCGAGGTACTCCCACCGTACGCGGACAAGCAAGGCGACCCCGCAGCCGGAGTTCACGCTTGTGTCTTGTGTCTCGACTGCTTTCTCAGTTATACCACGACCCCGCCTGGCCTTCCCAACTGTGGCGGCTCGCGTGTCCCCAACCATCTTTCTTGAAGTCGAGAGTTTGCTGCGATAACTCTCTTCGCACTCATCTCGGGACAAATTCTTCGTCGGAACGCAGCTATCAGAATCAACTTCGCGCCGTGTAAACTTGGGTTCTTTGCTCTTTTGACCCTTGTAAGTCTCCCCATGTTTGCCTAGCACCACCGGTCAGCCCCATATCGAAAGCCCCATGCAGCAGCCAATGTCTTGCAACGAGCGGAGTCGCTCCCCGGATCCACCACGGCAGCTTCCAGCACTCTGCCGAGATCGTTATCATGACATTGAGTTTCGGTTGTCTAAAAAATGTTATGGAAAGTTTGCAAAGTTTAGGGTTCGCTTCAGATGCCAGATAGCTTTTTCAGGCGTGCGAGCCATGTCAGTATAGGCGGAGCTCTGGTGCACATTGCAAACTGGGATTCCGTTGTTTACAAGAGAATGTCTGCTTTCTCTGCGCCATTTTCGAACATGCTGAGTTGTTGTGTCAAGAACCTTCAACCGCAATCGGAGGCTGATGTATGCAACTTTTTGATCTGCCCCGTAGCTAACCAGTCTGTGTTTCAGGCATTCTACTCGAGCTGCAGCTTCGAGGCATCTTCTCCAACACATAGCCCTTCGTAATTCGACTCAACAAAAAGTCAAGCTTATTCACAATGGCAGGTGGTTCAGTAAGGCAAGCCGCCGAATCAGCTCGCAACAAGACGTCGGAAATAATTGCTGCTGCAAGAGCTGATGGAATGGCCGTTTCTCACGACCTCCTCCACACTCCATACATCAGAGCCGCCCTGCCCTTCATCAATGGCGGACTCAGCGGTATGGTGGCCACCTTTGCGATACAACCAGTCGACATGGTCAAGGTCAGAATTCAACTCGCTGGTGAAGGCAGCTCCGGCGGCCCCAGAGCCACTCCGCTCTCCGTCACCAGACAGATCATCGCCAGCGGCAAGGTGCTCGATCTGTATACTGGTCTGTCTGCAGGTCTTTTGCGACAAGCAGTATATACAACTGCCCGTTTGGGATTCTTCGACACCTTTATGGGATCGTTGAAAACACGGGCCACTGGTCAGGGTCGAGAAGTTGGGTTTGCAGACAGAGCTACAGCGGGCTTGACCGCAGGAGGTTTGGCAGCCATGATCGGAAATCCCGCCGACTTGGCTCTCATTCGAATGCAAAGTGATGGCCTCAAGCCTTTGGCAGAGCGAAAGAATTACAAATCTGTCATCGATGCCTTATCGTGCATCGCCAAAAGCGAAGGTGTCGGTGCCCTGTGGGCTGGTGCTGCACCAACCGTCGTACGTGCCATGGCACTGAACTTTGGCCAACTCGCCTTCTTCAGCGAGGCCAAGGCGCAGCTGAAAAAGAACACCGATCTATCCGCACGGGCCCAGACCCTCAGTGCCAGTGCCATTGCCGGATTCTTTGCCAGTTTCTTCAGCTTGCAATTTGACTTTGTGAAGACGCGACTTCAGAAGCAATCCCGGGGTCCCGATGGAAAGCTTCCCTACAAGGGTATGGCAGACTGCTTCACCAAGGTAGCCAAACAAGAAGGTCTCTTGAGATTCTACCGCGGCTTCGGCACCTATTATGTCCGCATCGCCCCCCACGCGTAAGTGTAGCCCGATCCCCGATCGGTAATATCTGAAAGACTGACGCTTGGCAGCATGGTAACATTGATTGTTGCCGACTATCTCGGCTGGTTGACGAAGTGAATCGAAGAGTGATGAAGGTTTGATGCCATGGAGTTCGGAGTAGCAAACGCGATGAATGTTGTTTCAGTTGATTTTGCTCAAATACCAGTATCTGATATATATGCTTTCTTTTGCCCTGCGTATATTTAGTTTCAGAGCGATGATCAAACAAAGCCTGAGGAATAAATGGCGCCCATTACATACAATCTCGGCTTCAGAAGAGTCGTCTCGTGATACTGTGGCGCGATATTCTAATTGTGCGTGAGCAGAGGGCAAGTTTTGTGGCCACATAAATCTGTTGTTGCACGAAAAAAGACGCGCAGCCGACTGGCCACTCGGTGCGACTTCGGCCTGCTCTGTGAGTGGCCGGCCCATCGACATTCGGACAAGTCGGAGCAATGAACAGACATATCTTTGGACGAGGTATTGATTTTTATAATTTATTTGCACTCATTGGTTGGGGCCAATGCATCTAATAGCTTCAAGGTCACAAATACGGGGGCCTTCAAGGTTAGAGTAAAGTTCGCGATAAACTTTATGGCTACGTTGGCGTAAGCTTTATAAATGCATAGTTTGTGACCATATTTAAACTTAAATCCGTTTGAGTTTTACTCACAGCATAAATTAACGTGATTCCCCCTTCCTCTGCGACCGTGTTTGTTCCCTCTCTCCATATCTCTTCTATCTTACACCTTACTAGATCCTTATGGCTGCCCGAATTTATCGGCATCGTAGGCGCAGGGAAAGCTTCGGTATCGTCCCGGGCTAACTATTATCCGTTTCCGTTTTTTCTACTAACCGACGGTTCGACTGATTTAACGATTTGACTGACTGGCGATTTGACTGATTAACTGACCGACCGACGATTTGACCGATTGACTGACCGACCGACGATTTGACTGATTCGACGATTGAACCGCAGAAAATCTTTTCTTAATTAGTGGCCGAAGAGTATTTTATATCTAACTAATTATAAGAGATATCTCTATAGAACAGCCTTATTTCAATAAAGGGAAAGTGGGAAGCTACGCTTCTCCCTCTTGCCTTCGCCTTGCTATGACACAAAACGCAGGCAAGGCTCCGCTTTCCCTGACTACTTGTCCTTCAAAGCTCCGAGGCGAATCAAACATAACTCATTCCAACTTACCTCCGACCTTAGGGCTGTCTAAAAAGCCGAGAAAAATCCTGATCAAAAGGAAATTGAGAAAACGGAAGGAAATATAGAGGAATTTAAGAAAAGAGAAGAAGAAGGGGAATAAAAGACTAGAGAAAAAGGCCTTATTTCCTTTCTTCTTACTTTTCTTGAATTCCTCT
>JFGX01000338.1:0-29452 GCA_000729855.1 Epichloe aotearoae | reverse complement strand
CTATAAGTATAATATTCTATAAGGTAAGGTTTTCTATAAGTTCTCCCTTTAGCCTATTAAAAATATTCTTAATTATATAAGTGCCTCTTCTAGTAATCTAGAAAGAGGTTATTCTAGCCTTAAGGTAATTATTAAATATTTCCTTAAAGGTACTAGGTTTAAAGTAACTTATATTATTTATAATATAAAGAGCTCTATAGTTATTAAAAAGGGTACTCTCTAAGAGCTTATACTTTAAGTTTTCTAGTATAATATAGCTACCCTTTAGTAGTATAAAGCTCTCTAAAATACTAGGGTTAATAATTACTATAGTAATAGCTTTAGGTAACTTCCCTCCTTTATAATCTTTAATACCTTTTACTATTTACCTATCCTTTATAACCTTAGTATATAGGTTCTTCTATTTAGCGCTCTTATAGTATTTCTTAACCTTCTTATAGTTAACCTTTATAAATAGCTTAAATTCTTAAGCTTTTTTACTAGTTATTATAAAGTATAAGCTATAGTATACTTAGGGGGACTAAAAGTAAGTAATTAGTACCTTATCTATATAGTAAGGGTATTTCTTTAGGCTATTATTTTTTTAGCCTTATAGTTTATTACCTTAGTTAGAGTAATCCTTAAGTGTAGTTATATAGCTCCCTTTACTAGAGGCTAAGCTTATAGCTTATATTACCTTATAGTACTAGGTATACTTAGTAGTAATTCCTATAAGGGTAATATCTTTAGGAAGAGAGTTAGAGGTTTATACTAGCTATATAATCTTAGTTTTTACCTATTTAGGGTTAAAGTATACTCTAATTACTATAATAAAGTTATAAATTATATTAAAACCCTAAACTTTATTAATCTTATATACTAATACTTTCTAGTATAGCTTTCCCTATTACTTAATCTAATACTTAAATTAAATATTTATATATTTAGTATTATTAAGATATACTATATATTTAGCTATAACTTCTACCTTAATAATTACTTATCCTAGTAAGAACCTCTTTTTAAGTTTAATAAAGATTTAGTATAGAGTAAGCTTAGTTTTATTACTTCCTTTATTCTATATAATAAAAGCTTTATATATCTCTAGTATAACTATAGAGAGTACTTCTAGGTAATTAAAGTTAAGTTTTAGAAGCTAAGAATTAACTCTCTCCTAGATCTCTTAGCTTTAGGTAGCTTACTTTAATACTTTATACTATTCTTCCTACTTATTAGATAAGACTAACTTAATATTAGTCTTAAGACTTAGGTAAAGAGAGATTATAGTATTTATTATAAGCTTAGATAGTAGGTAATATATAGTGTATATATAGGTCTAGTATATAGGGAGAATAATAGTAGAGTTATAGGTCTCTTAGTAAACCTCCTAGGCTTATAACTATTACTATATAGTATATAACTTAGGGTAAAGATATAATTAGAAGGGATAATAAAGGTAAAGATATAATTAGAAGGGATAATAAAGGTAAAGATATAATTAGAAGGGATAATAAAGGTAAAGATATAATTAGAAGGGATAATAAAGGTAAAGAAAAGGATTAAATTAAAGCTAATTTCTATTATATAAATAGAAGATCTAAAGCTTCTCTTTTATAGAGAGAGCATCTATTATAAATCTTATATGCTTCTTATTCTAAGATAGCATATTAATGTAAGGTGCATTTCAGCTTCCTTAATACGGTCATACGCGCATATCATTCGCGATCGGTCAATTTACCCACTGCCGGGCAACAATGCGGACTTAACAGTGGATGCTATCCATCCACTTGGATCAAAACGGCGTCGATAATAATGGTGCCCCCCTCACCGTTGTTAACACTGCGGGTACTGTGAGGAATCTTGCCGCCGAAGTCGCCGCCCTCCACAGCCGGGTTACTCAACTTAACGCTCAGCTCCATCCCGGCTCTGTTACTTACCAGTCAACGAGTCCATCAAAGAAGCGGAAGCGGAGTGCCCCAGGGAGCCGCAGTATAAAGAGGCTTAATGTCAACATCTCGGCAACACGGGCCTACGTCTACTGTGATAAAACATTCAGCACATATGCGTACACTTGGAAACGCGGTCGTGGTGGTTATTGTTGGGTCAGCGAAGAGCGAGTTGGACAGCGGAGGGAAGTCGATGGAGAGGTATTGCTGTGTTGCGCAGCCGATTTGTACATTGAAGTGAGGGCAAATGCTGATTGGCTGCCGATTGAGATGCGATTTAATGAGGACGCTCAGGTGTTTGAGGGATGGGCGAGCGTTGGGAGCCGGAAGCTTGAGGTTGACTGTTCAGTCATGATGGACATGATATGCGGCGGTAAGGGCGAGCATGTTGCTTTGGTTTCATATAATTGAGTACTACCGTATTATTGAAGCCATTTACGACGCTGTATTTGTTGAATCTCAATGTGCTATCGTGGCCAGGCTGAGACTGAAGAGTTGATGGGTGATGGGCACTGACGCAACCTGGGACAGCATCTTGGCCATGCAGGAGAACAGGGGACCAAACTTCATGACTAATTGCTCATACGAACAAGTGCACAGACTCTTCTCTGTATCATTGCAGAGGTGGAGGGGGTGGACGGATCACCCAGGGGCTGAGCAGAGTTTACCTCATGTCTTGGAAAGGGGTGTGGTCGATTCTCTGATGATCGAGGGGTAACAGCCCACTTGAGAGCTCCATTGCAATACGTGTCACTTCATACACAATATGACTGTGGGTTCCGTCAGAAAGCCTAGTCAGGGGCAAAAGTGCCGTGTGTTATCCTCCTTAGTCACCACAGATGGGGAAGATAGCACGGACAGCATGTGCCACTGCCGACTCCATATAAGGCCCTTCTTAATCGTCTCTTATTAAAGTCTGTTGCTTCCTTTCTTTCCTAAGCATTTTTCTAAGATATGGTAACTTCCCACTAAACTCCTTCGCAGCCTGCCAGTGGTGCTCGTGTCAAGAAGGGTAGCATCATACACGATAGCACCATCGATTGCAGCGACGCAGAACAACATAAAACTGAAGTTAGGATTGAAGATATGAAGAGTTTGAACCCCAATCAACATGATGTCGTCTTCAGGAACAAAGCCTCCCGGCTTTAGAGAGACGGCACTGAAAACGAGCTAAACTCCAGTACTAACCCCAGACCCCAGGACAATATCGACCTGACGGGCGGTAGTTGTCCTACCCAGGTAAAGCAAGATGGTACAGGTAAGGGAGATAGCTCGAATGCTGCGCTTGATAACAACACTGATGTCTACCAAGAAGTGAGAGCCCTAAATCAGTCCAAAGCACTTAAATTACCTTCCATTCCAAGGAAGCTGACAGGCAGGCAAAGCTTGGTGATTCACCTCTGACTGAAGAAGCCTTCAGCCTGTCCTTCACTTCTCCTGAAGAGCTTCTACAGTTCGCAAGGCACGGAATGCCTACCAAGGAGGTCGCCAGCTTCCCTTTCACCAAGTCCACCGATGACGAGTTTAGCGGCGACAAGGGCAAAGGGAGGAGGATCAATCAAAAACGACCACAATATTCAGGAACCCCCGACTATTTTCCACAGTTTCGCCTTGTCAACGATAGGCTTGATCGCATTGAGAGGCTTCTAGCCCAGAGTTGCGAGCAAGTGCCTGCCAACAACCTGGCTGCCAAACGGAACGCGCCCGCCTATGCGACACATCAACCCAAAAGACAGAGAAACTCATAGATCGCTGGAATTTTTGGATGCATGTGCTGCTTTGTCATTGCACGCGCCAGTCTTGGCAAATCGAATAATCTGAGGAGGAAAGGTGAAGGCAGAACCTTCTTTGGACGTGAGAAGTACGAAATTTGAAGAATTGCAGATGCAGAGGAAAGCTACGTGGCCGTGACTGGTCTGGAAAGGATAGTCGGGGGGCAACACTTCTGCAAGCTAACACACGTTGTCACTGGAGTGTCATTAACCTGAATCGAATGGTAAGATGGGATTCATGTGAAATTGTCGATAAAAATTATTCAAGTGACCGACGACACTTCTCCACAGCATTTGCAAGTTCTTGTGCGAACTCGTCTCTCGACAGTTTAACAAATCCTCGTTTCCTCTTCCGGACCCCACTGTTGGAGCTCATCTCTCCTAGAGGCGGGCGGCCGTAGAACTTTGCACGTTCTAGATCTACCGCCATAAGTTTGCCATTCTCATCACATAAGATGTTTCGTGGCTCTGCATCGTGGTGGAGAACTCGTAGTCTGTGCATGGCCGTGAATATCTTGGTAACCCCCTCAGCGACTGCCGCATCATCAAGGCAACCACTGCGTTCGAACAATGGCCAGCCCGCCCAACCAAGGAACATGAAGTCGGAGTACGCGCCTCCATCGTAGTGACAGGGCCGGATAAGCTGTATGCTACCAAGGCATACGGGAATGTGCGTCCCCTGGATATCTACCAGTCGATCGTACATCGCATTCTCGTGCTGCAATAACGTCCGGTCAAGGCTCTCCACGCCCTTGGCAACGAGCGTATAGCCGTGAGATGTCAAACGCACTTTGAACATCGAACCACGCGCCCCTGATCGGTTCATCGACGTGCAGTCCGCATCGCGACCGCGGTCCCTGGCAAGTTGCTCCCGCACAAGACGGAGGAACGAGGCTCGATCAATATGTTTTCGCCCGTGAAATTCCCAATTGGGACAATTCTCATCAACCGGCCCGCCATGCGCCAGACCTTTGAGGCATGCCTGGGTGCAGAAAGGTCGACTTTGTATGCTCTGCTTGTGTGTCGAACCTTGACCTTGGGGGTTTCCTCTGCGGCTCGCTCGATTCCTATCTTTGCCAGCAGGACGTTCTGAGCCAGATTTGGAGCTGCGCGGTTCCGGGGAAGGAGACGGCGGATCCTCATCATCCGTGTAGACCTTGTCGAAGTCTGTATCCTTACAGGTTGCTCGAGACCTGGTGCGAATCGGGGACCTCTTGAAACCCTTCCATCGCTGAGGCTTGTACAGGGAACCCGGAGACTTTTTGCCTTTACCTCTCCGCTCCTCGGCTGGAATGCTGTGTAGGATATCGTCGTATTCAACGGCCCAGGTGCCAAGTTTATCAGCTTCGTCATGCCACGATTCAGGGGGTGGCTGCGAGCGAAGAGCTTGTAGGATAAAGGCAAAGACTTGCGCAACGGCTGTGCGATGCAGCCTTGTTTCATCGTCGTCCATAACGTCCAACTTGGGTATACAGACTGAGTAGTAGACAGTAGAAGGATCGTCCGAGATATGAAGGAAAACAAAAGCCTGTCCCGTGCAAACGTAGCCATACTGGATGCCCTTGCCGATCATGTAGGAGAACAGCTGAGTCACAGCCGCGGCTGCGAGTCGTCGAGCGAAGTAGGGGAAGCCCTCACCGTCCTGGTTGATCACGTCGCGTTCCGGTTCGATTGCCGATTCGAGCCCCGTCACAACCTCATCAACACTAAGCTTGTGAGGTGCCTTGTATTCGATTGCAAGTTTCGGTATGCTTTCACCATCTGACATTCGGTAAATGCAGAACTGGTCCGCTCGATTGCCCTTACCCTTCGCCTTCCGACGGGATTTGGGTGCCGCACGGGGGTTTGGGGTTGATGCCGTAGCAGAGGGGCCATCATTGCTGCCCAGGCTCATCTGCTCCATCGACTTGGAGATCGTGTCTTGGTTGGATCCTAGATTCGTGTGGCTCTCGAACGTCACGATACCGCGGATGCCAAGTTGGCGCTGCAGAAGGGCATCTGTGGATGCCGCTTGAATCAACTTCTCTACGGCGTTCTCGACAACATCGCGTTCAAAGTCTCGGAGCCCAATCTCACTGCTGATCGGTCTGAGCAGCGTCTTGACATATTCCATCTGATGTTGCGAGGGGAAGATGGTATTGGAGAAAAACGAGTCACTGGTCGAGAGTGCATCCCAGATTTCCTCTTGTTTTGTTGCGAAATCGTCCCATGGAACGATGCGGCGAGGGAATATTCGACCGACTGGGTCCGTGGTCTCGCCTTGAGTGGTTAAGGAGCGGTCGGTGATGACTTGTGCTGAGAGGTCAAGCGCATGGCAAGCCTCGAAGTATCGCTGGATGGTTTGAGGACGGGATGCGATGGTCAAGTGCTCGGCTGCTTCGCGACGACGCTGTTCATCTTCGCGCTGTACTTCGTTCTGTCTTGCGCGACTCTCAGCCTCTTCGAGTCGGCGCCGTAAATCTTCAATGGTTTCCATTTTGTTTGCTCTGAGATCCTCAGTTGTAGGGCAAAGTCGGGTTGGCGAGGAAGCTCGTGGTGACGTGTTTGTTTACCCTCTTCACCTCATGCCCCACAGCGGAGCATTGATCCGCCGCAGGGGTGGGAAGTGTTGGCCCGTGCGACAACGATGACAAAGACGCACCCAAGTGGATTCGCAGAGGATGTCACCTACCCGAATTGGTTTCGAGTGTTTGGTACAATGTCTTGCTTGACCGGTGCCAAACTGCTCATTGTGTTCACTCCTTCTGCACCTCTAATAACTTTTGATAAATTCCGTATTAGCGTCATCAGGAAAGACCTCGTCACGCATTGCCATAGTAAGAGTCTATACCCTAGGATAAGCATGAAACAATTTAGATAGAGTTTAACTCAGAATATACAAGATCCTTATGGCTGCCCGAATTTATCGGCATCATAGGCGCAGGGAAAGCGTCGGTATCCGCCCGGGCTAATTATTATCCGCTTCTGTTTTTTTCTACTAATAATTTATTAATATTAAGTGCGTAAAAGGGCTTTTTTAGTTAATCTACTATAATACAAATTTATACATAACTATCCCGCCTATGCTTTTCCCTCTACTAAGACATTACTTAGCAAATATCTAAGGAGAAGTGATATCTTAGTAGATAATAATCCCTTTCCTTTCCTCCTCTTATAATCTTAAATCAATTTATGTTAAATTAATATAGATAGGAGATTTAATAACTAGGACTAGGCTATAAGATTCTTTTATTTAAGGGGTAAGAGGGGTCTAAGCTAGGTTAATATGCAGAGGTAGCTTAACTACCTTATTATTATTATTAATAAAGCTCTTATTATCTAAACTTATTAAAATTTCTATATCTAATAAGACATATTAGCTTTGCCTAGCTATTATATAGCGTGAATTATTTTCACCTCTTGTCGCTATGCGTTAAGAGCCCTTAGGCTAGTATCTAGGTTAGTTTAGGAAGTAAGAGTGCTAAGATTAAAAGGAGCATTAAATATAATGCCCTTAAGCGTCTTCACTCTTAAGATAGTAATATATATAAGGCCTATTATAAACTCCTTTATAAAGATATTAGCCACTACCTTATTAAGAGTAATGCCTTATAACTTATATATAGTAATACTATATATAATTATAAATAGGAATTAACGCTAGCTATATAGGTTACTACCCTTAATAAACTTATAGTATACTTAGAAAATAGGAATAATAGTAGCCTTATTAGGCTTTATAAAGTAAGGCAGTCCTATATACTTATCTATTTATATAAATATAATATTAGGAGCCTATTAGTAAGGATTAGTAATATCTTAATCCTAGTAAATATCTTCTATAATCCCTATAGCGCTATTAATAAGGCCTATAGGTATCTAGATATTCTCTATTAGCATAACCCTTGCTCTAATATAAATTAGTAAAGTCTAGTGGAGGTTTCCTGCTATTTAAGAATTAGTATTATACCTAAATTTGCTAATATATATTACATAGACCTAAATAATTAGTAATATAAGCCTTTCTATGTAGTTATAGTTATAATCTTAGACTTACTATCTTATATAGTAAATATAGACTATATTTATAAAGGAATTAACCTCTAGAGGCAAGAGCTATAATTAAACTTATAAGTAAAGAAGCTACTAATAATTAATAAATAGCTAAGCTAAATAAAGGCCCTAGAGAGCTTTATAGAATAGTGCTTATATATTACCTTATTAGCAGATAACTTACTAAAGTATAATAGCCTTATTAAAGGCCTAATAGGTATTATGCCTAGCTAGATCTATATTATTTATAAGTCTCTTAGTACTATAAAGAGGCTTCTTAAAGACTAGTAAAAGCTAGTAAAGGTTACTAAAGAGAATTATACTATAGCTACTAAAGTAGTCCTCTAAATTAGAAAAGATCTAATAAAGTTATTAGTTAATAGAGTATAGTGTCTTTAGCCTAATTATAGACTTCTTATTAATAATAATATATTTAACCCTTTATAAGGTGCCTTATAAATTAGAAAGCTTATTAGTTAAAAGCTTAGGTAAGGTTATAATCTGCCTTAAGACTAGAAGATATAGTAGTAAATATAATATTATTCTATTAATACTATTAGTAGTAATTCTAGTAAGGGTAGCTTATATAATATATCCTAGGGCGTAGTGTTCTAGTGCTATAGAAATAGCATAAATAATAAATAATTTCCCTATACCTCCCTAGCTATTAATCTATAGGAGAAGTAATTAAGGTATTTACTTATTTAGATTAAGAGTATTCTTAAGGTAATAAATATATATATTAAAGATAAGGTATTACTCTAGATTAAGACTTATAATATTCTAGTTACTTAGGGGATCCTAAGGAGTAATAGTAGTAGTAAAAGACTCCTTAAGGCTATTTTAATACTCTTTTTTCTATGCTAGAAGATTAGGATAGGTTCTAATATAATTTCGCTAATTATAGGCTAAATTATAATTATAGTTCCTAAGTAATTTAACCTTATCTATATTAAGTTTAATATATAGAATCTAGTAAGCTATTTCCTACTAAGCCTTTAGCTAGACCTTATTTTCCTACTAAGGGTTTTCCTTAAACTTATCTTTTACTATAGGAGGTAGCTCCTTATAGTAATTATAATAGTAAGCGCTAGTATAAACTCTTTAATAATATATAAATACCTTATAAAACATAGTAAAACTCTCCTCCTTTACTATCTTAAGGTAGTTATAGGTAGTATAGGGATAGCTTAGTATAAGCTTTACTCTATAGAAGTCCTTAAAGCTTTTATTATTAGAATTAGCCTTATACTATAGGAAGTAATTTAGGACCTAGTTAGGTGTATTAGGGAACTCTTACTAATACTTAGGCTTCTTAGAGAAGTTAATATAGGTTAGGAACTAAAAATAATAAAGATCCTATAGGCTTATAGGGTAATTTAAATACTTCTAGTAATAATTTAAAGTCTATTAGACCTAATCTTTACCCTTAGTAAGTAGATAAACCGCTTACTAATGCTTATTAGGTAAGTAGTAATTAACACTATAAATAATATATAATTCTTCTTAAAGGTTAAGGTTAAGTAATAGATATAAGACCTCTTATATAGACTAGTCTCTTAGTAATAAGTTTATTTATAAACTTAGCTATAAATCTAATAAGCCTATAACTTATATTAACCCTAGGTAGTATCTCCTTAGCTATATCCTAGAAGGTCTTTAACTACTATTTAGCCTTACTATAATACTTTAATATATAGGAGATAATAGTATATATACCTATATAGGGCGTAAAGTTAATATTAGTAAGCTATAAGGCTATAACTATAAGGCTAAAGTTATTTAGAAAGGTATTATTCTAAGCCCTATTAAATATAAGATACTATAGGTTTAAGTTTCTTATAATAATTAGCTCTTTATAATATACTTATAGAAAGTAAAATTAGTAGTATATCTCCTTTATTAATCTCCTATTAGGTAGTTACTTATAATGCTAATAGTATACTTCTATATACTTATAGTATTAAATATAATTAACTATATTAACTAAATTACTAAACTTAGGATCTATAATAGGTAAGATTAATAGGTTATTACCTTAACACTACTAATTTACTAACTTAGGGTAAGTATTATAAGTAGTAATATACTACCTCTAGTACTTAGTAAAGACCTTCTATAGTTCTATAGTTATAAGGCTAGTATCTAGGGTATCTTTAATCTAAAAGAGGTAATAAGTATAAGGGCTACCTTAGGACTACTACTTATATTAGTATTAATATTTATTAATACTAAATTTAGGCTAAAGAACTTACTTAAAGAATAACTAGAAGCATATCTTAAAGTACTACACTAAGATATATAGATTCTTATAAAGGTTCTTACCTATAATCCTAGCCTTAACTTAGTTATTCCCTAACTACTATTTATTATAATTTAGTATAAACCTCTAAAGGTCTTACTAGTGTAAATTAGTAGCTAAAAGGGTAATAAATATGCCTAGGTAGCTAAGAGTATAAATATATGCCTTAAGCTAGTTCTTATAGCCTCCCTAGTATACTTATATGCCTTATAGGCTTCCTAAGAATCTTACTATAGAGTTAAGCAGTGCCTTAGCTTTAGTAATATCTAAGTTAAAAGCTAGTTAAAGCTAGTTAATATTAATAGCCTAATAGTAATATTCTCTTTTAATAAAGTAAGCGCTTTACTTATTTACTTACTAATATATAAGTATATTAAATATAATATAGTAAAATTAAGGATGCTAAGTAAAGTAGCTATTATTATACTTAATTAGGTAATTAATATAGTTAGAGTAGCTTATAGTGTGTTTATAAGGCTTAATAAACTTAGCTTTTTTATTTAGAAAAAGACCTAGAAATGCCTCTAAGAGCAATAGCTAAGACTAATTAAACTTATTTAAAGGTATACTATAAATATTAGGTATATTAAGGTATATCTAAGGTTTAACTTACTAGAGGGTAATTTACTCTAGTAGTACCTAAGGCTTATTAGTACCTTAAAGCTAATAATAGAGTTATATAAGCTCCTATTACTAAGCAATAAAATTAGAAACTATAGCTCTATTAAAGTGTGTATTAATCTAGTTATTATCTTTATTAAGGTAAGTCTCTTTAATATTAATAGCGTTAGTTACCTCCACTATAAGCTAGTCTATAATATCTCTATTACTAGGTAGCTAGAGTAAATTACCCTTATTTATTTTAATATAGTAATACCTAGGATAATTTAAACAGAGATATATAAGCTAAGCCTAGATAATAGGCTACTACACTCTAAATTAGTTATAGAACTAATATATTATATATAGCTAATTTATCTAATTTATAGGTTAAAGGATAATAATATTAAGATCCTTAGGTAAAAGTAGTAGCTAGTTATAGACTTAACTAATGTTCTTTATAAAGTTAACTACATAGCCCTTATATCTATATTACTAACTATAGTAGGTTATAACTATAATATAAACATAAACCTTAGTAATAAGCATCTCTTTAGTCTATGTAAGCTTAGGTAAATAGCCTAGAACTAACCTAGGGTTAAGCTTATCTTCTTTAGACTAAAAAAAGGGCTAACTAGCGTGGCGTTAATTATAAGATACGCGGCCTTAGGGGACTGCGTTATAATAGTTATAAGAGCGGCAGATTCTATTCCTAATATTAAGACTAAACTATTATACCTTATAATAAGTATAATACTCTATAGTATTTAACACTAGGCTTACTACCTAGTAGCTAATTAAGCTATAGTTACACTTAGTTAGGCATAACTAGTCTAGATCTCCCTAAAAGACTAGATTAGGTAAGACTAGTAAATCCTAAGAAGCAAACTTACTAAGGTTTAAAGGTAGATATAGTTACACTAATAAACGCTAAGAAAGTAATATATTTAGATTAGAATCCCTTACTAAGGACTAAGAAGGTATAAAATTATCTATTATATTATAATTACACTATTTATAATATCTATGTTTTACTTTATTAGGAGTAATAAAGCTCTAGTAGGCAAATATATAATAATATAATAGGCATTATTTCTATTCTATGCCTAGGTTAGGATTATTATTATTATCTAGGTTACCTACTATATTAATTTAGCTACTAAAGAGTTCCTAAACTCCTAGCTAATATAAAGAGGCTACCTAGTGTAAAATAGTAGCTAATAAAGGAGTAGGGTTAGGTTCTTCCCTAGCTTATTATATAACTTAATGCTCTTATTAGATTATAGCTTACTTTAGTTTAGTATAAATATATAGTGTTAAGAGTAGGTTACTATACTTATAGAGAACGCGCCTTAGCTTTATCTAGTGTATCTTAAGAAGCCTATCTATAGTAAAGAAACCTTATTAATCTATGTGTTATTTATCTTAAGAAATTAGCTATAATCTCTTATAAGCCTATAGCTTATTACTATTAGGGTAACAGTATAGGAAGTTACTAGGTTTATTGCTACTTAGGGGATTACACTCTAGTAATTAGGCGCTTACTACTACTGTGTACTATAGCTATTATAGAACGCGAGAATTATGTAAGAGCTTAAGACTATAGTAATATTAGCATTAGGTTAATATTAGGGTGCTAAGCAGCATATACTAGTGTGTTCTATTAGTTATAGTATGCTAGGTATTTTTATATTAACTTATCTCTATTCTTTAAGCTAATAAATTTATTAATAGGTTTATCCTATTTATAACGCTAATATATACACGTTTCAGAGGCATCATCAGGGATGTCTATAATATTAGCTGGATTCTTGTGGCCTAGATCACAAGGAGGATCAGGCAGTGGTATAGGAGGAGCAAGAGAAGCTATCTTATTAGGATAATTTACTGCGTCTTACGTAACCTAGCGATAGCGTATACCTAGAGCCATAGCAAAAGGAGTAGTATATAACTATTATAGCTAATAAAGGATAACTTACTACCTAGAGAAAGTAAGATAAGAATTAGATAATAATAGGAATAGCTTTGTTATAATAGATAGGGATATAGTTAGAAAAGGAAAAGTAAAGAGAAGTTAAGGAGGAAATTTAGGTTAGTATAAGAGGAAAAAGTAAGAGGCAAGACATAATAGTAAGGAAGGAGCCCTTAAATAGGGGAAAGTAGGACTATTACACGCGATGCTATAAATTACGTTATAAACCTGCTAGAAAAACGCGTAAATAAATTATTATATTAGCAAATCCTACGCTTTTTGCCTTACTTTATAAGTTAACGGGATTATGCGGTATGCATACATGCCTACGCGTCTGCGTGCGTGGTTATATTAACTTCATAATATTATATAGTAGGTGGATTTACGTGGCATTCTTATGCCTTACTTTTGTCTTAGTATATAGACCTAAAGCTAGGTATATAGTCTGTGATTATAATACTCCTTATAACCTAATATCTACTTAGAATGTCGCGTTTAGTGTAGTTAGTAGTAAGGCTAGCACTATTAATTATATTAAACACTACATAGACTAGCCCTATATAGTAGACTGCCCTTGTAGATTAATAGTTATTATAGGCTACTTCCTTGCCTGATTTAAAAGAAGAAAGAACCCCCTTTATAGCATTATACTTGCTACTATAAAACCAATGCTATAGATACCATAGATGCCATAGAATATAAGAACAAATATCTAAACCCGACGCCAAACCTAATACAATACAATACAATACAAAGCGAGCGAATTAGGCAAGAGTAGTAGACTATAGTAAATAGTGGCTTAATTATGCTATACTAAATTATAAGTAATCTACTATTCTCCTTCTAACCTTACTAATATATAACTATAGATACTTAGGGACCTAGGGCAATGTAATACTTTAACTCCTAATAATCCGCTATAGGCGCTAACTCTAGGTTATTAGATAGGTGCTAAAGGCAGTTTCTTTTAAGAAGCGTTTAGTCCTAACCTACCGCTATATAGAGTTACCTAGTAAGGGTAATATTTTTTTAGTGTTAAAATTAAGTATAGGGGTGTGCTATAAATTATATTTACGTAACATAGTAACCCTTTATATTTGCAATGTTACAATAGTAAAAAACGTTTAAATTAAAAGGTTACATATTCGAATTATATCTATGTTTTTTTTTTATAATTATAAAGTAAGTAATATGCCGCGAGTCTTTATAAGATATTATAATATTGTAAGTTCTTTTCGTAAGTCTTTCGTAACCACAATTCAACCACAACACCACTACCACTACCACATATCTGCAATTGCGAATTAATTGCTAATACTTCGCATTATTAAATTTATTTATCTTTAAATATGTGATATTTTATATTCCCTCTAGGGGCCCTCCGGGGGCCCTACCAGGGGCTACCTATGGCGAGCTATTACCTATAGCAGGCCTCCCCCTTCTTACGCCCCCCCCCCCTCCCCCTAATCCCCTAATCCCCCCCTAAGATCCGTTAGGTGGTTATAAGAGGCAGAAAAATTTTTCTTAACCAGTCGCTGAAGAGTATTTCGCGTCTAACTAATCAGAAGAGACATCTCCACAGGACGGCCTTATTTTAATAAAGGGAAAGCGGGAAGCTTCGCTCCACCCTCTTGCCTCGCCTTGCTATGACGCAAAACGCAGGCAAAGCTCCGCTTTCCCTAAATAACGGGAAAGCACGAAGCGGCTGGAACGGGCGATAACCACGGAACGAGTGAAATGCAGTACGCAGTCGAGCAAAACACACGAAATAGTTGAAATCAACGCAGCCTAATAGAAATAATCAAACAAGCCAAACGTGCGAAGCGCTTAAAATGCACCAATTACTTAAAACCACTGTGGCTTGGTGACTGCGGCACAGAAACAGCGAAATCCATGAAATAGTTGAAACACTCCTCAGGACCATGGCGGCACAGAGACGGCGAAATCCGTGGCTGAACACTCCTTGTTTACATATCCAAAACGAGTCAAAGTGGTGAAATAGGTAGAACGCGCACTCGAAATAACCAAAATTACCCGAAAGCGTTGAAAGCCACTGATGGTTCAGAAATATGAGGACCAGGGGCTTCGACGCTATCCCAGAATCATCCTCTGTAACAAGGGATGGCTCGAACGCGCGAACGAAACGATTCCTGAACGGCGGGAACAGGAACTTGAGTGCCCACAAGGTGAAAGATACGGTAAGAATACCGCAAAAGGCGATCAGATAGCACAAAGTGCTTTCCATTTTGACACGAGGACAGATAGTTATAGCGACCGTGAGACAACAAAACGGATGAAGAAAGAGACATGACCAGTGCTCAACCTGGTATTCGTCCCCTTAAGTTCACTGGAGAGGTGTTCCTATTTTAGAATGACTTTAAACAAGATCACGGAGGTGCGCAAGCGCTTGCCCATCAGAGGTCTGCTGGTATTATTGTGGGTCCTCCGACCGATGGGAGCGTGCGCTTCACGGAGTGGAGTTATTGCCGCCGATATGGGATGCCCGGGGGAGCCCCACTGAACTTCTCCCTCACTCGGACAGATCTCATGAACTGAAAGCACATTACAGTGACTTGAATCGCATTGCAACCAGTAGCATACAAGTTTAATAACATGTTCAAGATTATCAAAGCCCGGTACATAGACTGTTGGATAGAAATTGTCGCTTGAGCCAGCCGCCTATGGCCATTTTCGATCTAGGTTTAGCGTTTCCCATCTTGTCGAGAACCTGGGCCTCAGGATTGCTCACAGCTTGAAGGCCCCTTGGGAAAAGTGATTCATGTTATTCGTAAAAGGGAAACTATATATTGTGCAAGGAATGAAAGGGTTCTAAAGCAGTCTAGGCTATAAGGGCAGGTGCTACTACGTTATCTCCATTCTGTAGTTGAATCATGTGTTAATACTGATGCTTTATATTGGAAAGCCTAGGGTCCGGAGCTTTTCAAGAGCTGCCCCGCTTTATGACCAAGAATCATCTCCGTGATCTTGTCATGGGTGAAGTGCAGTGTTCGTCCCTCTATGCCCTGCCCCTTCCACTCAGTACCGTCCCTCCTTAAGTGTATCTCAAAATGGCCAAGTCCTGCGCTAACCTTTACCAACACTAAAGACTGAAGCAATTCAGGAATGTTTTGGCTTTCCCCAGCCCGTTGGTTGTACCACCCCTTCTTGTGCCGGTGCCAGCGATATTCAGCAGTGGTGCCTTGGAACCCCACCATGAAGGAAACTGGCATAAAGGAGTCTGAAGCATTGCCAGACAATTTCTGGCTCTGTGATTTTCGGCGCTTGGTTTTAGATCCTTCGCTCCCAGGCCCAGCAGCCAGAGATTGGCACCTTCTCTTGAGAATGTTTGCGTTGGGGCCAGCATCATCCATTGTCAGATCAATGACTGGACTACGGCCAGCCGACTGGATGAGTTCCTCCAGTGTTGGGAGTTGAGTATCCGGGGTCTCGCACTCTCTTTTAGTAACATGGAGGCTGGCATCTGAATCATCCCCTGTCATGTCGACGACTGTGCAGCAGCTAGGTGACTGTATGACTTCCTCAACAGTTTGTCGCTGAGTGTCTGGGATGAAAAAAATGTCTTGCTCTGGAGTCCCGAAAGCTTGTGAATTATCTCCAGCCGCAGAGGTATGGTTGGCTGGAGATAATTGACTTTTGTCCACAGCCAGCGCACCAGCGATGGTACCAGTGACTGCCGCCATTGGACCTACCCCTTTGCAGGGTTCCTGGCTCATCTCGTGGCCAATTGCACAGTTTTGAGGGTCCATGAGTAGATCTCGACAGGTTGAAGAAAGGATTTGTGTATCTTGTATAGCCACTTCAGTTTGTCGAGGTATTATCCCAGACAAGCCGCCACTGAGTCGCTCCAGATACGGCTGCTCGCAGGACTGGGGGGCCGAGGTTGTGTGGTCCGGAATGTTCGGGGTCTGTTGGGGGCTTTGGGGGCCATTGGCGACGCTGGGCGGGGACGAGGCCAGCATAGTGTGCTCGAGCTCATCGCTTCTCAGGCTTTGTGGGACAGTCCTTTGACTTTCATCCAAGTCCGTGGTCGTGTCTTGAGGAGCGTTTTGGATCTGATCGTCAACATCACCCAGCGCTTCAGAGCTTCTCTGAGACGTCGTGTCGACTCCATTCATATCCCAGGCAACATCAGATGAGGCAATAGTAGCTCCAGAGCTGTGAGAAATTGGCGTAGCAGAAGGATTGATTGGCACACTGAACCCAACTGGTAGAGCCTGTACAAGCCTTGGCATGCCGGTGGCTGGGTTGATCGTAGGATAATGTGGTAGAGACGGAAAGTAGGAAGACAGGCCGTAATTGCCAGAATGAAAGACGAGAGGTTGAGGTTGAAGGGCAATGCCTTGAGATACTGGCGAGGAATACGTGCCCAGCGGCAGAGGTCCTGGGTTGAATTGCGGCAGCGTTGAGCTCACAGCACGAATGCCTTCTGCATAGCCTGCTTGAAACCCATCACTCCAAGCATGACTCCATAAGTCTGTAGCAGGTTGCTGGTTGGCTGCCATGTTGCCCGTAGGAAGAGAGCCCAGTGCCGTGATAAGCTGCTCTGTTATCGTTGTTGTTGTTGTTGTTGCTGGTCGTAGCGCAGTGTTTCTGGTGTGGATGGAAAGATCAAATCTGCCGTGCTCCAAGGAGGGACAATGGACTACATTATATAGCCAAGCTACAGCTTCCAAAGATACACAGCCTCCGTGAAGGTCAGCCTGTTGGCCGCCAAGTGACACGAGTCACTGCATGGTCTAAGACCTCTCCGAAGGCCCAACTGACACGTGGACGGGCTCGTGAACCAATGGCGTCGAATAGCATATGCCATCCTGGTCTGGAGCTCGATCTGAGGACTCTTCTACTGGATGTTAGCTATAGTAAGTGAAACGGGACTTCCGAAGCGTGGCCTCTTCGACGGCCCAGCAGACATGCCGGCTAGATTTCAAGCCAATGGTTGAACAGAGATTTGTAGAATTCAGAAAAGGTCTAGAAAGTTGGCTGATATCTAGCTGTGCCACGCAAAGCAGGAGTCAGGGGAGGCCTGTGTACTGGCCTGGTAGGCATTTGACCTCATTCTCAGACCAATCAAACTAAGTCTAGTTGTCTCCATTATCGAGGCTCACATATCGTTCTCTGGACGGTCATCTAGGCCGGGGTGGGACAAGGGTACCTCAGCAAGGCAGCTACGTTGTCCCGGTAAAGTTGATTGTCGAGCATGATCCAATTGTATCTATGACATATGATGAGAGCTGAGAATTGCACGCTTAGGGTCGCGGGTGCGGTCATGCAAGGATTCACCCTGTTTGGTCCGGCTTCACGCAGACGGGACACTGGCAAGTAGGGGTATGTCATTACTAAATGTACCTCGCTACTCCTAGGGAGCATCCGACCCAGCCCTCCGAGTTCCAAATTTTATCCTACCACCCCATATATATCTCAAGAGTGCCACAAGGTCGCTGGTGGTCCCGCGGCCAGTCTTGCTTACTATTTTACATCCAGCTCCTGCCAGTAGTAACCTTCCTCGTTAGCGTAGGAGTACGGCATGGCCTTATCGTCACATCCCCTGCTAGTGACCTAGAACTCCTTGCCCGCATGGGGGTCAGGCGTCTGCTCCCACTTTTCTGGAGAGTTATCTATAGTGTGGTCGTCTTCTTCATGCCTCGCTCTCTTGGACGGAGCGCCCGACCTATCTGCTAGGTGTCGTCCCCTTTTCCCCCCCTTAAGCTTCACGCTTGCCGGCCTCGACCAAAGGTTGGGCGTGTATTTCTTTCCATGGATGTGCCGGACATGATTGCTCCATGCTGAAGGTAAGGCGCTTATCTGGCAAGTTTTCCTAGCACGGCGACATTCGGGGCAGTTGAACGGCTCTCTGAATGTGTCCTCATGATGTTGCCGAACATGTCTGGTAAGGCTCGAGGTGTTGGAGTAAGGGTGGTCACAAAGCAAACATCTAGTTTTTTCCATCGAGGGCTGGGGTCTCCTGGTTGTTTCGGTTTTCTGGAGGGGGAAAACCTCGCCTTCGGGTTTTTCCTGAAGATAGGAGAGGAGAAGTTCCCCAGCCGCCGCTGGTGCAATGTCATTGTTTAGCAACGCGCTAATGCGTGTGGCAATAGCGGCGCCAACGATTGCTCTCTGCTTGCGAGGGTTCGTGCATTGTGCAGTGCGTAAATGCCCTGTCGGGGCACCTTGAGCCCTCAGCTTGTCGACTGCCTTGAAGTACTCTTGCCGCATCTCTTCGAGTCTTAGTCTCTTAAGCCAATCCAATAGGTATTTAATCCGCTCTTTGATCTTCTGTGCCTTGGTTGGGTCGCTTGTCTTGGTCTCTCCATACTGCTTCCGGAGACTGCTTAGGTCTTTCCGCGTTTCGAATCTGGTCAGGTCGTCATTTGTAATGTAAATTGGCGCATGCGGATCCCGTCTCAAGAGAGCGCGGCTCATTAGTGAGATTATTTCTTCGTTTTGCCCAGCCCTGTTCTGATATGCGATTTTCATCAAATCCTTACTCAAGTGCTTGGGCAAGTAGCTTGTTTCGTAAACTTCAGAGGAGTTGGAGAGGATATAGTTGCGTAGAGGTGCAGTTAGACTTCCTAACCAGCAAGAATGGTCAGTATATTTCGCTACAGCGAGGGGATTCATTGCGTTTACCATCCAGCCGTTGGCCAGCACCAACTCTCATGGCATATGGCCGCATCTTGTCCCGATCGCGGAGGCCTGTAACAAACAGTGTGCGGTTCCATATCTTCCAGTAGGTGTTGTATGAGGTAGGCACGATGCTACCCTCGCTCAGGATCTTGGGTCTCCACGACAGCGGGACGTAGTCGACGCCTTGCTCTAGAGGGTCATCGCGGAAGACTTGGCCAGGGGAGGTGTAACCGGCATCGAACGCGTCGTCTGCGAGTGCCCTTGCAGTCAGGAGCGTGAGAAGACATAGTTGGCGGCACGGCACTGTCGTGATAGAGAACTGAAGCCTGCCGGTTAACGATGGTCAGCTTAAAGTCCAAGGTAACACAAGGTGGCAAGCGTGATGCCCACTCTGATCTTTGGCCGCGTTGAATGCGATCTTGTCTCTGCTTTACATGGCGGATAGTAATGGTGGCGGCAAGTCTTCTTGTTTCTGGGTTATATGGGTCCCGGACCCAGGCCAACTCGACATCCTGGTACCGAATATTCGTGACACTCGCCGGTCGCCAGCCTCCGATACCAGCGAGAAGAAGGGAGCAGTGGAAACCAACACGGCAATCAGGCGTACACCGGATGTCCTCAGAACGGGTCCAAAGAGTATCGAGTATCAATAACACATCCTCGGGGGTAGTTTCCCTCTTTGTGAAAAGCTGCTTGAGAGACAAACCTAGCCTCTTGGCGAGTTGGGGTATCGACTGGCAGATATTAGCGAAAGGTGGCCCGTAGCAGCCCTGGGTGGAAGTAAACTTGCCTGCCCTATTTCGTAAGCCGGGCCGTTGCAGGAGGCTTTATTCCGAGACGAGTAGCGCAGATTCCATAGCTGAGCCTCTGACCGGTTTTCCAGTCTCTTCGGCTTTAGCACAACTGTGTCTGCCTTCCCCACGAGCGCCGCCCAGACATCTTCTAACGTCACGGCACAATTGACTGTCCGGACTTCGCACCATTCTTCCGGGCCGAGACAAGGTCGCATCACCGTGGACGTCCTCACGTACGACTCGAGGAAGGCGCGGCATCGAGCTTTGGCTTCGTTCGATCCGAGACAGAGGGCGAGCCATGTATCCTCCGCGTGCGCCTTGATGCGTTCCGAGAATCTGTTGACCATGAGATAGCATCCATCAAGTCATTTCATGAAGTTCAACATACCGAAGCCACTGATTCCATATTTCTTCGCGGTATTTCTTTGTTTTTGGCGCAATGAGCTCGGACTCGTCAACCGGATTGCTATCATGGTGACCCAAAGCTTCTAGGGCAACAGCCAGGATATCATCTTCATCGCCCTCGCGTGCTCGTGTTAGCGTTAGAGGCCATTCCCCGTTCTCTCCGAAGTTGACTGGCATAATTGTCGAACGCTGACCCGGGAAGAATGGGGAGCGTTTGGCTAAGGGCCAGATCACAAGCTATAGGAGGGCTGATACAGGTTATGATCGCGGATGGGACGTGATCAAAATTGAAGGAAGCGGTAGGAAGTGGAGGGCAGTGGAAGGAAGTGGTAGGAAAGTGGACAGGTAGACCGGATATGTTCGAAACCCCTGAGGAGACCTTCAAGGAAACCCGGCCCCCCGGACTGGTGGTGGTGTCAGAGAGGGAAGATCGGATGGGAAAGGGGGAGCGGTAGAGAGACAGGCCTGAGGCAGGGCAAGGGATCATGACAGCCCACGACATGGCCAGAGGGTCAACAGAGCTAATGACACAGAATAGAGTCGATGGCTCAAAATAGAGCCCACGCTCGGAGCAGCCCACACGGACGGACGCATGCTAACCGCTGGAACAAGCGATGGTGGAGGGTGTGTGTGATCGGGGGGAGGGGGAGGGTGGCGCCCGGCGCTTCAAGGGCTTAGCACCGGGACCGGAGCTCGGAAACGGTGAACCACTGAAACGGTCCGGTCCTCTCCAAGCGCCATCCGGGGACGGCGGCGAGTGGAGCAGCGAGACGGAGCCGGATAGGTGGGCGTCGGCAAAACTTCGGATCAGGTTCATCTGGAGGGCAAGAAGCCAACCGAAAGGGTGACCCGCTGCCTGCTATGATCCACCAATTAGCGCCGTTTAGGCTATGTTACAAAGGTTCTGATTCGCTGTCTTATTATACACACCGCCGGAATCATGGCCATATTGGTTCGCAGGCGACAACGACGTGTCCGACTTTATTTATCTAAGCTTGCAAGCTCTTTAACTCAGCTTCTCAAGCCGTAGCTTATCCCTATCTCCTATTTAACAACAAGCCATGGTTGTCCTCTTTCTCGCTTGCCATTTGTTGAAACAGCAAACCGTCGTACCCTTTATACATGGCTCATCGCCCTGTCTATCTGGCGAAGTCTCGTGCCGCTACAAGCCAACGCGCACATTTCGCCATCTTCATTCCAAACACTACGAGTGATACCAAGGATCTGAGCAAAGAATTCAAATCAACATCATGCAAGGGCACGATTATCCACGTCGTGGGTGAGCCGGTGATGGCAGGCTACAGGCTTGATTTCAAACGGAACTACGACTGTAGTAATTCTCGCGACCTGCGAGAAATGGTGTTTCTTGGACACGTTGACTCAACTCACGTCCATGATCCCCCCTACAAGAACTTTGCTACGGAGACTCATCCACGAGCAACACTCGAACGGGAAGCAGCCATGGTAGCCCCTAAACCTCCTCCCAGAGGCCAGGATGTTCGAGCTCCTATTGATGGTGTAAGCATTATAACTTGAGTCAGGCGCGCCGAGTATTGTTAACGACATCCGAGGTTAGCACTAAGCGGTGCCAAGAATGGACCATGGAATTCCTCTCTCGAGTAGAAGAGCAAGGCCTTGTCAGTTCTGGCGCTGTTGACATGGCGCAGAGCCATCGAGACCCGCCGAATCATGGTATATTCGGACAGCGCGGGGCTGCCCAGAGACAGACAGGGTAGGGCTGCACAGCAAAACAATCCGCCGAGCTAACAATCGTAGGAGCAAGAGCCAGGCACTGAATAGGTGTGGGATGCAGACTACCAGCGTCACAGGTATTGGAAAGGCTCGCAGTGGCAGTGGGCTGAGTAGAAAGTCAAACACAAGTTATCGCGAAGTCTTCTCCCGCTTTCGCGACTAACAAGGAGGGGACCCACACATGGCGGGTCACGTCCGATGTCACGTGCCGCGAAGAACATCCTGCTCTTGTGCGCACAACACCTCAGTTCTGTTTTTCCTTTCTTCTTCATCTTTGTTGTTCGTTGTCAGTACACATCATTTGCAGCGTTCCGACCTGCACCAGGGATCTGTGCCGTGACAGATATTATGCGCAAATGAAGCTCGTCAAAGCTCGTCGCTGCATGTATCCACTCTTCCCCACTGTAGCTAGGCATCTGTTGCACCTACAAGGGCATAATTGATCCCTACCGCACGATAGTCTCGCTACTTAACTAGCTAAGACAAGAGTCCACCCCTAGCTAGTTATTTTCTAAGACCTCTATAACTTTATAGTATATTTTAGCACTATATAATTACCTTACCTATAGTAAAGGTACTTAGGTATTTAAGCTATAGTCTATACTCTCTTATAGGGTTAGATAACTTAATAGAGGTAGTTATATTAAACCCTAGCTTTATAGTCTAATATAGTAGTAATTATATAGTATTTATAATAATTATACCTTTTTTCTAAATTAGTACTTTTCTCTTTAAATTAACTAATTATTTAATCTTTAGATAATTAGTATATATATAGTAAAAGAGAGGCCTAACTTATTAACATTATAATTAGGTAACCCTAGCACACTAGGATTAATACTACCTTTTATTAGTTTAATAGTAATACTATAGGATATTCTTATAATATCTAAGGAATCTTTAAAAAGTAATAAGCTAGCTATTAAGCTATAAAAGCCTTATTACTAGGACCTATAGTATAAGATAGTTAAGGTAAGAGCTATTAAAGATAAAATCTAGGTTTTTATTAATCCTAATTTAAATATATAGCTAGATTACTCTCCTAAGCCTCTAATTCTAGTAGGAAATAGGACTTTAGTAAAGAGAAGGGTAGTAAAGGCTATATAAAGTTAATTATTTATATTAGAGACTATAGGAATTTAAATATGCTTATATAGCGCTAAAGCTATAAGTAGTAGCATATAGTAACCCTAAGAAAGCTTTTCTAAGGATTATAATATACCTAAAGAGAGTTATTTTTAGTACCCTTAATAACCTAATAATACTAAAGATAGCGCCTAGTTTATATTCCTTAGTGGTTATTATTAGGTATTTAATAGCTAATTCTAAAGCCTTATAAAGGCTTTATAAAAGTATTACACTTAGTTTATAATAATACTTAGGCCTAAATATAAGTAAATAACCTTAAGGTATATATCTCTTTATAATAAGATTAAAAAGCTTATAAGGAATATAATACCTTTAAATAAAACTATTAAGTATTATACTAAAGTTAATTTTAATAAGACTATTAAATAGAACCTTATAAAGGTAAATATTAATAAGTAGCTTATAGATACTTTAATTAGCTATAAGAGATACTTCTAAGTAAACTACCCTATTATAAAGGGTAATATACCTATAGAAATAATTAATAATACTATTAGGGCTTAATTTCCTATAATCTTAGCTTAAATTAACTTATTAATATATATAGTAAAGAGTAAGGGAAAGGTCCTAAATTTCTATAATATTATAAGTAAAATTAGGTACCTAATTAAAGCCTAAGGGAGGTCTTAAGGAAAGACTAGTAAAGCCTTTAGGACTAAACTAACTCTTAATAGTAAAGTAAAGAATAAAGCTAAAAAAGAGAAGGTAATAAAGAAGGACCCCTATATTTACTATAAAAAATATAGGATAAAGAAGTTAAAGGATTTATAGAAAACCTATAAAATACTTTACTTACTAAAGAATTAGAAAGTTAATAAAGAGCTATTAAAAAAGGTAAAAGAAGTAATAAATTATTAACCTAATAATATAAAAAAGGTATATAATATATAGTTAAAGAATAATAGTATAAAGAAACCTAAAGAAAATAATACTATATTTATAACTATAGGAAAGTCCTTAGAGGCTTCTATACCTAGGAAAGATTATAAGTTATACTTAATAGTAATACCTTAAGCTATATCTTTAATAATAAAAGCTAGTTTATTAACCTTAATTATAATAAGTACCCTAGAATTAGAGTAAGTTATAGTATTACTAGGGCTTATAGTATTAGTATAGCCTAGATTATCTTAATAGATAGTTAGACCCTTACCTTATTAAAAGCCTAGTACTAGCTAACTTTTTTTATAAACCTTATATCTCTTTAACTACTTATACTAAAGAGAATAAGGTAAGATAACCTTACTAGTAAGGTAATAGACTTAGTAAGAGATAATTAGGAGATATTTTAAACTTAGATTATTAGTATATAGCTATATATAAAGGGCTTAAGCTTATTAGAAGCTTTTACTATTAAGGGAGATTTATAAGACCTAAAGGCTATTATAATAACGCCTATAGACCTATAGCACACTAGATTAGCGTATCTAGGTAAGGATATAATAAATTAAGTGCTTAAGAAGCTTTAAATTCTATTAAAGAAAAGGAGTATAAGTAAATATAAAGTCTACTAAATAGCTAAGGCATAGAGATAAATATTATAAGTCCTTTAAGTAAGGTTATTACCTTTAGGGCTACTTTAAGTAGTCTTTTTTAACCTCTTTACTTAATTATTAAGGTATAATAAAGACTAATATATTACCCTTTTTACCTATAAAGCTATAGGGCTATATTATATCTTTATAATTCTATTAAAGACTAATATTATACTTTACTTTAATTAGTTAGAAGCTATATATATAAGAGTATATAGAATCTATATTATAGTTATAATAACTAATAAAGAGACTACCTTCTAGACTAAAAAGTAGGAAGAGAATATTAAGAATAGAGGTATTATTATTAGAAAGTCTAGCCTAGCTTACCTATATTAAAATAGGTATGCTAAATAGTCTAGGGGGGTAATAATAAGGGTTATAATAACTCTTATAATATAATTAGGCTTCCTAGAAAACCTCTAGCCTATAGCTACTAAAGTAGCTATTTATATCTTAAACTATATACCTTAAAAGCTACTTAACTAGTAATTACCTTAATAAGCATTAAATAGGTAGTTAAGAGAGAATAAGCTTTAATAGAGTTAGTTACTAAAGAATCTAAAAGCCTTTATAACTTACTTATAAGCCTTTAGTTATAAAGTATTTATAATAATATAAAGTAAGCTTTATAAGGCAAGTCTAAAGCTTACTTAGAGAGCTTATATTAGATACCTTACTAAATATATTTCCTTTATATAATACTTAATTTAGGTACTAATAATAAAGAGAAGCTACTAGTTCTTATTAAGCTATATTACCTTTAATAAGTCTATCTTCTTTACTTAAGAAAGAGGCCTATTATTAACTATAAAAGAGGTTAAAAAACGCTTCCTTAAAGAGCTAGTTAAGGATAATAAGGATAAAAGCTCTAATATAAGGCTTTTATAGATAGTATACCCTTTATTACTATAATAACTACTTAATTAGCTTTAATAGGATAAAATTCCCACTAGTTATAATTAACTAGATTATAAAGAAAAGAAAAAAAGAAAGTTAGGAATTAAATTTACTAACTTCCCTAAATTTACCTAGATAATTCCTAGATTCTATAGATTATATACTACTAAGTATTAATAATTTACTTAACTTACCTAATAGTAGTAATAATTATAAAATATTAATAAATCTATAAGATTATAATAATCTTAAAGCCTTTACTATAGCTTTTAGGCTAGGAACTAAAAGTAAAGAAAAGCCTTATATATCTAGGCTCCCTCTCTCTTTAGCTTATTATAATTATTTAGCTAGTTATCTAAAAGAAAAAGGATTCTATAAAGTATAAGATAAAGAATTTAATAAAATTATTAATAGAAAGGTAACTATAAAGGTATTTAAAGCTAAAGTCCTTATATATATAAAGCCTTTAAGCCTTACTTAAGTCTTTACTTATAAATTAAATAAGTAAGGCTATCTTTAGTAATATAAAGCTTACCTTTATATTCTTAGAAATTACTAACTAAAGAGTTATTTATTAACTTAAGTAGTAACCCTAGTTACTAATACCTTTAGGCTACTTATAGTTATTATATACTACTTTAACCTAGAAGTATACTAGTATAACTTTATTATAATATTCCTAAATTTAGACCTTAATAAAGAGGTTTACTATAAGATACTACTAGGCTATAAGGATAAATAAGCCTATTTAAAGCTTCTTAGAGTAGTCTATAGGCTATAAAAAGTGCCTCTTTTTTAGATAAAAGAGCTAATTAGCTAGCTAGTTAGTAAAGGCTTTATATAGATATTTAAAGACCCTTATATATTTTTTAAGAATAGGTTAATTATTTTCTTCTATATAGATAACCTTATAGCCTTATTTACTAAAGAAAAATTATCTTTATATAATAAATTTAGAGTAAGACTCTTTATAAAGTATAATATTAAGGACCTTAGAGAGCTATAATAGTTCCTAGGTATTAAAATTATTAGAGATTATACTAATAAGAAAGTATAGCTTAATTAGAAGTCCTATTAGGATAAAGTAGCTATTAAATTTAATATAAAGATTCTATAATAAAGGCCTATAGCCCTAATAACTACTATATTACTTAAACCTTTTAAAGAAGAGATTAGTATATAGGATTTAAAGAGATATTAATCTCTAATTAAAACCTTACTATATCTAATAATAGTTTTAAGACTTAATATTACCTTTATAGCTTTATAACTTTTATAATACTTATAAAACCTAAGGCTATAGTATATAAAAGTAGCTAAAAGAGCTCTTAAGTATAAGTATATATAGGTAAACCTAGTAATTAAATATAGTAGTAATAACCCTAAATTAGAGGTATATAGTAATACTTCTTTTACTAATAATACTATAATATAAAAAAGCTTATAAAGCTATATTATAAAGCTCTTTAAAAAGCTTATACTCTTTAAGGTAAGTAAGTAAGCTATTATAATAATATTATTAACTAAAGTAAAGCTTCTAGCGCTTTCTTACTATAGTAAAGAGCTTATAGCCTTTAGATAATTATATTAAAAGGTTAGGCTATGCCTAAGTAATAATATACTTAAAATTAAATATAATAATATATAGATAATTTATTTTCTTAAGGAAGAATTTATTAAGCTTATTATAAAGCTCTAGTATATAAATATTCATTACTACTAGCTTTATTAAGAGGTTACTAAAGAAACCTTTAATATTATCTAGATTATCTTTAAAGAGATAATTATTAATAGCCTTATAAAGCCTCTTATAGGGAATACTTTTATAAGCTTCTATAAGATATTAAGGCTTATATAATTACCCTCTAGTATACTTAGTAAAGAATCTAAGAATAAGTATTATATAATAACCTTAATTTAGATAAGATTATAACTAATTAACTATATTTTTATACTATAAAATTAATTTAAATATTATAAGATTAATTTAACTAATTTTATTAATTTAGATTTATTATAAGGAACCTTAAACTAAGTCCTCTAAGGGGGTATATTATACTTATAAGGGTATAATTAATCCTTATTATATAATAGTCTTACTACTTAACTAGCTAAGATAAGAGTTTACCCTTAGTGTTATGTGCTGGCTCTGCACGATGTAGGGTCAAATCCGTTAGAGGGGCTGACGGATTTAACTAGTTATAAGTTATACTAATTTTACTTATAAAAGCTACTATTAGGTATAATATATAATATTAGAAGTTAGCTAATTCTTCTAACTAGAGTGCTAAATCTAGCCCTATAAATATCCCTTATAACTAAGCTTATTCTACTATATAATAAGTGCTAGGCATGCCTTAAAAGATAACTATCCTAGTTATAACTAATAAAGCTATAGCTAGATTTAACCTCCCTATCCTAAGTAACCTAAAAATATTCCCCTTTATTAAAATTAAATAAAAGAAAAACAGGTTTAGTATGCCTATTACTAAAATTATAATTACCTTTATTATAAAATTACTTAAAATTTATAATAGTTTTCTAGCTATATATATTCTCTAATAGTATTAATTAAATTATTATATTAAATAATAAATTCCTATTCTTAAAGCTAATTACTTCTTTTACTATATTTTATAGTCCTTTCTTACTAGTTTTACCTATTTCCTTCCCTTACCTATTATATTCTATCCTTTAACTACCTTTTCTAATACTATTCTAATTCTTATCTAAATTCTTTATTTTAATCTAATAACCTAGTAAATTTATCTCCTTTTTTTATTCTTTTCTTTACTACCTTACTAGTTACTAGTAATACTATTTCTATTTATTCTATTACTATCTTTATCTATTTTCCTAATATTATTAGTAATATCCTAGTTAATTACTATAGTATTAGTATTTTTAGTGTTAGTTATTATAAAACTACTTAAGTCTCTCTTAGCTTTAATCCTAGCCTTTTAGTTAACTTTAGCCTCTTACTTAGTATTTCTAGTGTAAGGGTCTTAGTCTATTATTACTTATTAGTTAGGTTAGTTCTCCTATTTACTATTTCTAGTATAACTATTTCTATTTATAGTTATATATTACCTAACCTTAGTGTTTACTAGCCTAATTTACCTTACTATATACTAGTTTCTCCTAGGTTTAGAGATACTAGAATTACCTTTATTAGAGTTAATTTTACCCTTTTTATATTCTCTCTAATTCCCTTTTACTTTAGTAATAGCTTATTAATAGTTACTATCTAAATATTAATTATTTCTTATATTTTTACTATTATAAATACTAATTTTACTATCTTCTTCTTATACTCTTTTTTATTAATTATATCTTATTTTAAAGTATTAAGTTATTTATTAAAATTTACTAATATTCTACCTAAATTAATCTATAGAATTCTCTTCTTCTAATTCTTTAATATTTATATTACCTATATAAACTTCTTTTTTATAGATTTTACTTTCTTTTTTATTAATTCTATTAGGTTAGCTATCTTCTCTTCTATTTCCTAGGCACTTTTATATGCTTCTTTTATTACTCTTTCTACCTCTAAGAGTTTTATCTTAATTTTATTAGCTTATTTTTTTACTTAGTTAATTTAGTTTACTAGGTTATTAATTTTACTTTATTTATATTATTTATATTATTTATTTTGTTCTTTATTTT
>JFGX01000337.1:0-29484 GCA_000729855.1 Epichloe aotearoae | reverse complement strand
AGGACTTACTTTAGAAGTAAGTTAGGAGTATTATTAATAATAATAAGAAGGTAAGTTATTACTTACTTTAATATATTAAAGATAGTACTAGTGTTACGTGCTAGAATACGCTTTATAGGGCTTGATATCGCTACAATCATTCAACTATGGTTGTAGCTGACCTTTTAGTCTAGTGGGTTAAGCACTAGATTATAGGCCTAAAAATTCCGTAACAACTAGTTACTACTATAGTAGTAAGAAGAAAGTATATAAAAAAAAGCTATAGATTACTTATAGAATTCCTTATATATAGTAGTTAAGCTACTAATTACCTACTAATTTTACTAGAATAAAACACTAGTAACCTACTATATAGAATTCCCTATACTATAGCTAGCTAAGGGACTAGTACTAATATATAGAGTAATATTAAGTCTAGTTATATTTATAGTAGGTAAGTTTATAGATAGAGAGGGCCTAAGGGCTAAATAAACTAGTACTAGATTAAATTAAGCCTAGTTTAGTAAAGTAGTTTACTAGCTTATAAGATAGTAAAACTTCTAGGATAGAATAGGTATTTTCTTCTTAGTATCTAAGGTCTTTAGAATACTAGGGATAAGGATATAAGTACCTATAGTAATTTTAGCTTTAAGGTCCTTAAGGGTATATTAAAGTTAGGGATTAGTAAAAAAAAGCCTAGTTAACTAAATATAGGTAATATAATTTTATTAATAAGAAGGATAGGACTTCTTACTTTTAGGGGGGTAATAGTTTAAAACACTAGTAGTAAGGGATTATTTAATATATAGCCTATATAGGCACTAAACTAATATAGGAGTAGTATACTACTTATTATTAAAGTCCCTTTTTATAAAAAACTTACTAATAGAATAGGCTAGGGGTATTATAAGCCTAGTTAGGGGAGTAGAAGGAATAAGTAGATTATAAGGTATATCTAATAAGTAAATAATTAATAGTAAAATAGGATTAAGGTAATAAATTAAGAAAGTATAATAGGATTATAATATTTAGAGAATATATTATATAAAGGAAGGTAAAGCTATATAAGGGAAATAAGTAAGATATTTATATAGGGGATTTATACCTATATTAGGTAAGTTATAGATAGGTAGGGGTAGGGTAGTTATTATTATAATAAATAAAGGCTAGTAGGATAGATATATTATATATACTACTAAATAATAGGTAAGGGTAGGGCTAATATTATTATAATACTAAAGAAGGGCTAGGTAAAATATATATTATAGACTTATAAAAATAAGGGGGATTAGCTAGGATATATTATATATACTACTAAATAATAGGTAAGGGGTAGGGCTAATATTATTATAATAATAAAGAGGGGCTAGGTAGAAAATAGGTAAGAAACCTATTAGGAGGAATAAGAGGGAGACTTATAGTTAATAGATAAGTAAGGGTATATATAAAGGGCTTAGGCTTTACCTAAGTATAAGCTATACTATATATAAGGGGGAGGTAGATAGGGGTAGCTAAGGTATAAAAAGGGGGCTAATATAAGGTAGCTAGGGGGTATAAGGGGCACCGCTAGGGATAGCTTCCTGCCCTTTTCTTTTTCCTTTCTTAAGCTTCTTAATATTATACTAACGCCCTACTGCAGTTGCCTAGGGGCTAGTCCTTAATAAAGGTATTTAATATAAGCTCTTTAAGTAAGCTTTAGACTTACCTTATAAAGCTTACTTTATATTATTATAAATACTTTATAACTAAAGGCTTATAAATAAGTTATAGAGGCCTTTAGATTCTCTAGTAAGTAACTCTATTAAAGCTTATTCTCTCTTAACTACCTATTTAATGCTTATTAAGGTAATTACTAGTTAAGTAGCTTTTAAGGTATATAGTTTAAGATATAAATAGCTACTTTAGTAGCTATAGGCTAGAGGTCTTCTAGGAAGCCTAATTATATTATAAGAGTTATTATAACCCTTATTATTACCCCCCTAGACTATTTAGTATGCTTATTTTAATATAGGTAAGCTAGGCTAGACTTTCTAATAATAATATCTTTATTCTTAATATTCTCTTCCTGCTTTTTAGTCTAGAAAATACTCTCTTTATTAGTTATTATAACTATAATATAGATTCTATATACTCTTATATATATAGCTTCTAACTAATTAAAGTAAAGTATAATATTAGTCTTTAATAGAATTATAAAGATATAATATAGCCCTATAGCTTTATAGGTAAAAAGAGTAATATATTAGTCTTTATTATACCCTAATAATTAAGTAAAGAGATTAAAAAAAACTACCTAAAGTAGCCCTAAAGGTAATAACCCTACTTAAGGGACTTATAATATTTATCTCTATACCTTAGCTATTTAGTAAACCTTATATTTACTTACGCTTCTTTTTTTTAATAGAATTTAAAGCTTCTTAAGTACTTAATTTATTATATCCTTACCTAGATACACTAATCTAGTGTGCTATAGGTCTATAGGTATTATTATAATAGCCTTTAGGTCTTATAAATCTCCCTTAATAATAAAAGCTTCTAATAGGCTTAAGCCCTCTATATATAGCTATATACTAATAATCTAAGTTTAAAATATCTCCTAATTACCTCTTACTAAGTTTATTACCTTACTAGTAAGGTTATCTTACCTTATTCCCTTTAGTATAAATAGTTAAAGAGATATAAGGTTTATAAAGAAAGTTAGCTAGTACTAGGCTTTTAATAAGGTAAGGGTCTAACTATCTATTAAGATAATCTAGGCTATACTAATACTATAAGCCCTAGTAATACTATAACTTACTCTAATTCTAGGGTACTTATTATAATTAAGGTTAATAAACTAGCTCTTATTATTAAAGATATAGCTTAAGGTATTACTATTAAGTATAACTTATAATCTTTCCTAGGTATAAAAAGCCTCTAAGGACTTTCCTATAGTTATAAATATAGTATTATTTTCTTTAGGTTCCTTTATACTATTATTCTTTAACTATATATTATATACCTTTTTTATATTATTAGGTTTATAATTTATTACTTCTTTTACCTTTTTTAATAGCTCTTTATTAACTCTCTAATCCTTTAGTAAGTAAAGTATTTTATAAGTTTTTTATAAATCCTTTAACTTCTTTACCCTATATTTTTTATAGTAAATATAGGGGTTTTTCTTTATTACCTTCTTTTTTTTTAGCTTTATCCTTTACTTTATTATTAAGAGTTAGTTTAGTTCTAAAGGCTTTACTAGTCTTTCCTTAAGACCTCCCTTAGGCTTTAATTAGATACCTAATTTTACTTATAATATTATAGAAATCTAGGACCTTTCCCTTACTCTTTACTATATATATTAATAAGTTAATTTAAGCTAAGATTATAGGAAATTAAGCCCTAATAGTATTATTAATTATTTCTATAGGTAAGTTACCCTTTATAATAAGGTAGTTTACTTAAAAATACCTCTTATAGCTAATTAAAGTATTTATAAGCTACTTATTAATATTTATCTTTATAAGGTTTTATTTAATAGTCTTATTAAAATTAACTTTAGTATAATACTTAATAGTCTTACTTAAAGGTATTATATTCCTTATAAGCTCTTTAATCTTATTATAAAGAGATATATACCTTAAGGTTATTTACTTATATTTAGGCCTAAGTATTATTATAAACTAAGTATAATACTCTTATAAAATCTTTATAAGGCTTTAGAATTAGCTATTAAATACCTAATAATAACTACTAAGGACTATAAACTAAGCGCTATCTTTAGTATTATTAGGTTATTAAGGGTACTAAAAATAACTCTCTTTAGGTATATTATAACCCTTAGAAAAGCTTTCTTAGGGCTACTATATACTACTACTTATAGCTCTAGTGCTATATAAGTATATTTAAATTCCTATAGTCTTTAATATAAATAATTAACTTTATATAGCCTTTACTACCTTTCTCTTTACTAAAGTTTTATTTCCTACTAGAATTAAAGGCTTAGGAGGGTAATCTAGCTATATATTTAAATTAGGATTAATAAAGACCTAGATTCTATCTTTAATAGCTCTTACCTTAACTATCTTATACTATAAGTCCTAGTAATAAGGCTCCTATAGCTTAATAGCTAGCTTATTACTTTTTAAAGATTCCTTAGATATTATAAGGATATCCTATAGTATTACTATTAAACTAATAAAAGGTAGTATTAATTCTAGTATACTAGGGTTGCCTAATTATAATATTAATAAATTAGGCCTCTCTTTTACTATATATATACTAATTATCTAAAGATTAAATAATTAGTTAATTTTAAAAGAAGAGTACTAATTTAGAAAAAAGGTATAATTATTATAAACACTATATAATTACTACTATATTAGACTATAAAGCTAGGGTTTAATATAACTATTTCTATTAAGTTATCTAACTCTATAAGAGGGTGTAGACTATAGCTTAAATACCTAAGTACCTTTATTATAGGTAGGGTACTTATATAGTACTAAAATATACTATAAAGGTATAGAGGTCTTAGAAAATAACTAGCTAGGGGTGGACTCTTATCTTAGCTAGTTAAGTAGTGAGACTATCGTGCGGCAGGGATCAATTATGCCCTTGTGGGTGCAACAGTTATGTATGCCGTAAACCGACGGAGTAGTTCGAGTCAACGACGCAGTCTTGTCCAATATTAACTCCCGACTTATTCCAGCCAGGGGAAAGCGAAAATGAGAGTCGGTGCCCATTGCCGGCCCTCTGTGGGCTGGATTTGGTTGATGCATCGCAGTCATCGCGGTTATCGCGGACGGGAAGAACGGGAAGAACGGCACCAGGGGCCCTCTTTTTTCTTCCCAATCCCTGTGCGGTTTGTGCGTGCGTGAGAGCATGATGACATGGATCAACATGTGGTGACCAGCACACGCAGTCGGGCCACGTCCGGATAAAGTCGTGTCTGGCAAGTATGTACGAACTATGTAGTCCGTACGGATTAGTCCGTAGGTATGTCCGGACTTGTCTGTCTGTCTGTCTGTCTGTCTGTCTGCCTGTCTGGTTGAAGTCGAGTTCTGGTCATGCATGGATCCCGCCCGCAACACGCAGCTGATTCTGGCCAGCCCCACCCCGACCCCCCTCCAATCCAATCCCCTTCTGCGCATCTTCCTGGTCCTGCATTCCTTCCACCTCAATCTCTCGTCAACCTCGCATCAAAGTCGTCTTCATCTCAACACCGCGCACCCGCATGACTGGCATCTCTCGGCCCCGCTAGCCAGTCTGACGACGACATCCTCTCGCTCGAGTCACGAGCCTTGCCTGTCTGTCGACAGTCGACCCTGCTTCGCACGCCCATACAACGCCCAACATTCATCGTCCAACGACCCGGCACGATTGTGACAATTTTGCGAGCCTAGCGAGGGCTTCCCCTCACCAACCCGCTTGCCTCTGGCTTGTGATCCGTAGCCGCGACTCGAACCAGCCGCCATGGTCGAAGACGAGAAGCGGGTAGCAACGGGGTCGGCAGAGGGAACTTCGCGCCGTCTTTCTGCTGCGCCGTCCGAGAAGTGGGAACACAGCTCGGTAAGATGACTTGAGGATTTCCCCCTTCCATGTCGCTGAAGGAGTCCTTTCTCGGTGTTGAGTCCGACGTGACAAAACACAACCTTGTACTTTTTTGTTGACAAGAGAGAAATCACCGCCATCCATGCTGACTGACGTGCGCTCTGCGCCTAATACGGCAGGTTCCCTTCTCGTACGACGAAGATGACATCTTTGGCCGCCGAGGCGAACAACTACACACACCTACAGCTACTGAGCATGATCTCAATGTCACTGAAGATGATCTCCTCGAGGCCAAGGAGCTCGCCTCCCAGTACACCCTCGACGAAGTTCGCGAGATCATGGTACGAGTCCGCAAGATACACGAAAAAGACCCCAATTTTCCGACCATAGTCATCGAAAAAGTAAAAACGTTCCTTGATCACGAGTCCGTCTTCCAAAATCCAGATCAACATCAGCACCTCATCCAAGAAATGAAACTCGAGGCCGCCTTGGTCACCAGCAACAGTCCCTACGCCGAGGTGCGCGCAGTTGTGAGTAACAAGGATGATCCCAAGACGCCGTGTTCGACCATCCGTAGCTGGGCAATCGGCCTCATATTTTCCATCCTGTTGGCCTTTGTCAACCAGCTTTTCGACATCCGTCAACCCGCCATTCGCGTCATGGCCAACGTTGCGCAGCTTCTGGCCTATCCCATTGGCAAAGCAGCCGAGAAATGGCTTCCTGATAAAGGCTTCACGCTGCTCGGCATCCGACATTCGCTCAATCCCGGACCCTTCACCAAGAAGGAACACATGCTTATCACCATCATGGCCAACGTGGCATACAACACACCGTACACGAACTACATCATCTGGGTGCAATATCTTCCCCAGTACTTTGATCAGCCGTATGCCTCACATTTCGCCTACCAGCTGCTCATCGCCTTGGCCACCAACTTCATAGGTTACGGCATTGCTGGCATGTGCCGGCGGTTTCTCGTCTACCCCTCGTATTGCGTGTGGCCGGCCTCGCTTGTCACCATTGCTCTCAACTCGGCATTTCACACTGATGTGAACCCCCCAGTAGGCGGGCCTTTCCGGTCGATTTGGCGCATATCACGCATCAAGTTCTTTTATCTCATGTTCGCCGCCATGTTTGTGTGGTTCTGGTTCCCCAACTATATTTGGGAGAGTTTATCCAAATTTAACTGGATCAGCTGGATCGCCCCGGGCCATCGAGACTTGAACATTGTCACAGGCATCAACAACGGCCTGGGACTGAATCCTTTCCCCACGTGGGATTGGAATGTGCTCCTGTGGGATTCGGCCGATCCACTCATGGTGCCTTTCTTCAGCACGCTGAACCGCTTCATCGGTGTTTTCGCCTCGTTTTGGGTCGTGTTGGTTTTCTGGTACAAGAATGTATACAACACCGGCTACTTGCCGATCAACACCAACCGAGTCTACGACCGCTTCGCCAATTTGTACAACATTTCCGAGGCAACTGACGACCACGGGCTGTTCAATCCTGACAAGTACGCCAGATACTCGCCTCCCTACCTGGGAGCAGGCAATGTTGTCATCTACATGTTTTTCTTCGCCATTTATACCTCGACGCTCACGTACGCCGCCCTCTACCACAGGCACGAGATCGCCATGGGCTTCAAGGCTCTGTTTTACAATCTGCGGTTGAAGAAGAGACCAGTCACGGAGGAACGGGTCCTGGACGTGCACAACAGACTGATGAGGGCGTATGCGGAAGTCCCTGACTGGTGGTACATGCTCTGCTTGGCCGTTGCCATTGCCTTTGGAGTGTCTGGCGTTGTCGGGTGGGATACACATACAACGCCAGGCGTCATCTTCTGGGGCCTTGCCCTCTGCGTCATTTTTGTGATTCCGGTGGGCATCATCAAGGCCATGACTGGTATCGAGGTGACCCTCAATGTCCTGGCCGAGTTTGTTGGTGGTTCTTGGGTCGACGGAAACGCTCTGGCTATGAATTATTTCAAGTCATTCGGCTACGTCACCTGCGCCCATGCCATCTGGTTCTGCAACGACTTGAAGCTGGCCCACTACGTCAAGATTCCACCTCGCCAGACGTTTAGCGCGCAGATGGTGGCCACTTTTCTCAGCACCATTGTCTGCATTGGCGTGCTCAATTTCCAGATGAGCAGCATCAACAATGTCTGCACCCCTCAGGCGCAATACAAGTTGACCTGTCCAGGAGTGAACACCTTCTTTACCGCCTCGGTCTTGTGGGGTACGGTCGGTCCGGCCAAGATCTTTGGTCACAAAGGCCAGTACAGCGAGACCTTGATCGGCTTCCCCCTCGGCGTCGCCGTGGTCGTTTTGATCTGGGCGGTGAACAAGAAGTTTCCCAAATGGACCTGGGCCCGACAATTGCATCCCGTCGTTATTCTCTACGGAGGCATCGTGTGGGCGCCCTACAACATGTCTTACGTCTGGCCGTCTGTGCCCATTGCGTACTTTTCATGGATCTTCCTCAAGACCAGATTCCTCGGCCTGTGGTCCAAGGTATGTGTGCTGGCAGGCATCCTCGCCATTCACCCGCCAACTCTCACGATTTCTTTGTTCTTCTCTTCTTTCTTCTTTCTTCTTTTTTTTTGTTTGTTTGTTTCGCAGGTTGACTAACATGTGACCAATCAGTACAACTTTGTCCTCTCAGCAGCATGGTCCTGCGGCATTGCCATTGCAGGCATCATCATCTTCTTCAGCTTGCAGTATACCGAAACCGACTTCAACTGGTGGGGCAACAACGTGTCGGAAATGGGTTGCGAAGGCAGCGCATGCGCCCTCAAGCACCTCGGCCCAGGCGAGTCCTTCGGTCCCCAGCCAGGCCAATTCAGTTGAAGACACGGGGACCCTCCTCAACCGCATCCTCATTTTATCTATCCATCTTTCTACCCCTTGATGTTGGTACGCAATGCTTAGCGATCATGTTACGGAGTTGGAGTACTTTGGACCATGAATATCTCAACACTGGTCTGTGGGAACGGGAATTTTGTTTAACATGGACTCAAATTTGGCAATCAGGAAGAAATGGTCAAGAATAAGAGTTATACCCTGCGTCGATGTGTGCGTGTTTTCTTCTTCTTCTCCCCCCCACATCACATGCTCTTTCGGTTTGAAGATGCATTTTTGTTTTATAGGGTGCGACGCAAAATCGCATGGAGTTGGTAGAAGCCTCGTCTGACCCGGGCTTGGGGCCGGGAAAACATGTAAACAGTCATCTTCACGCTCACCAACGTGGACTGTTTTTGTTCCGAGTATTCCGTCTTTGACTGGTCTGAAAATATGTCATGTGAGTGGAGTGTCTTGGCCGGCTGGGATTTGTCGTTCAAAAGACGCTTGGAGAAGCCGTCTCGAAACGGCTGGTATTCTACGCGACGTACAGATGGTGCGGTGGACTCAATCCAGGATGGGTCGACACGGATCAAAGACGGCCCCCATCTCCCGTGATTGGAGTTCTGCACTGCTTGTGAATCTATAACGGCTGTGTGTTCACGGAGCTGCGTTCGTCTACAGGTTGGGTGTGAATTGGAATCGGAAACTGTCTGACCCTTTTCAAACGTTTCTTATTAGGTATCGGCTGTATATTTTCCCCCGGGCATGATAATCTCGGGTGCCATACAATGGGCCGCGGCACGGGTACCAACTTCAACTCGAGCGGCACCATCCATGTGTGCTATCGTTTCTTCAGAGTGGATTTCTTGAGTTAAACTAGATGCCATTTGCTATATGCCATTTGAACAAGGAGAAAATTCAAAGCGCCCGCTCATGCATCCGCCAAAACGCCCGCTCATGTGGCTTGAAGAAAATAAATGAACCGTTCAAGACAGATAGATGGAAAGGAAAAATGCAGGCAAAGGAAATATGCAAAGTATATGCGACTTGACTTCCTAGACATGGGCACCCATCATGCTCCTCGGTGAAATGGAGCCCCTCTCATCCACCAGCTCCTCTTTCCAATCGTCTTTCAGACTCTTTCCACTCAAGGGGCTCACGTCGCCTCCTTGGTCATGGTGCACGACTACGGCACTCGTGCCAATCTCTACAGCTGTCTCAGGCACAGTCTCTATGCCCCTGCTTGCTTTCGTCCCAATGCTATGTCGGGCAATGACTTCCCGGCCTGCGTCTTCGCGAAGCACCCCATCAGCAATGATGGGGCTCCTTTCCTTGCTCAAGCTGACGCGGGATTTGACCCAGTCGCCTGCCTTGTTGGAGAAGTCTCTCATCGACCCGTGGCTACCGCTGTGGCGGAACCGTCGGAAACCTTTGGACAAGATGGCCCAGTTTGAGGAGCTGCTGGTGATGCTGCTGGTGATGCCACGGGGGGTTTGATCGCTGTTGTTGCCGGAGCCTTTGCCGCCGCTAAGGCCGGCGTGGATGGAAACTACGGGCTTCTTGCGACCAGGCTTGTGCAAAACTCCCGCAGCATGCATCTTCCGAGTGACGAGGGCGAGTTGACCGGTAATGGTTGGTGCGGCAATCAACTCAAAGGCGGTGACGTTGACGGTGTGGATGCCCTCGACTTCGACTTTGCGTAGACCTGCATTGAAGCGTTCAGCGAAGAGGTATGCGGAGAGGATAGAGCCGGAGATGTCGTAAAAGCGTGTGGCGAGAAGTTCCGACTCGGAGAGAGCTTTACTTTGAGGGTGGAGGATCTCGTTCCACGTCGAGACAAGAAACTGTTGAAGATTGCCGCGTTGCTCGGTCGTCAGCCAGTTAGCGTAGCTGGGTGTCGATTCATCTGGCTCGGGCTTTTCAAGCGGAACTCGCGGCTGGAGAGTTTCGAAGTCGCTAGATGGCTGGAGTATGGGCTGGCTGATGGTTTCGAAGCACCCCAGGGTTTCGACGGATGCAGCCAGAAGACCCATGACTGCTTGGGCAAACTGCTCTGGGATCCGATCGGGAGGATACTCGATGGCGAGGCAGACCTTGTTGGGTGCCAGCATCGTCGAGTGGGCAAATAGATCAGGGACATCTCGGACTGGTGGCTGAACGAGATTGTATGTGAATGTCGTGTTCTCTATGTTGAGCGTCGAGGTTCCGTCCACCGGAACCTGCGATCTATGTCGGACCACGGTGCTGAATCTCGACCATTTGGCCCAGCTTGTGCACTCATGCACAATTTTCTGCGCTCCCATAGCTTCGTATGGCAATGAATCTTTGCTTTCGATGTCGATCATCCTCAAAATTTGCAACGGCGAGCTGTTCACGATGGGAAAGCGCACTCGAACAGGAATGACATTCTCCATGGGTCCGACGATGGACGAGACGTTGACGCTTGTTTCGAGCTTGAGACGACGCCCTTCGACAACCTCACCAAAGACGACATCTGCATTGCCAGATAATGTGGCAAGGACAATAGCCCACGCAGCTTTCAGAACACTGTCCAAGCCAATGTGGAACTCGTCCAATATTGCTGGCGAGACCTCAACCAGCTCCTTGAGAGTCTTGACCTCGGTTACGGGCGGGAGAGGCTTAGACTGCGGCACAATCTGCGTCATCTTGGCCTTATCCAAGCGTCGTTTCCAGTGAGACATGCTGTCATCGTAGCGAGCACCCCGCACAGCACGCGTGTAGTCAAAGAAACTTGTTCGCTGCGGCTCCGTATTGGGGTGCTCATATAATTTGACAAAGTCCTGGACAAGTCTCGGTACGGCAGATTCACTGACTTGTGCGGCGCTGAACCGCACGAGAAGGCGACCGCCTTGTGACTCGGCGTCTAAAAAGGTGAACTTGGTAGCCGGCTTGCGGAGCTGGGGCACCTCCTTTTGGTAGCGCTTCAAGACAAGTCGCGCCTTTTTGTCGAGAGATGAAGCTGATTCAGACTTGTAGTCAAAATCGGCACGGAACGATTCAACGGCGGCCTGGGACAAGTTGCAGTCGTGGACTGCGAATGCTGTTCGCAAAGTAGGATGCAGTCTTGTCAGAGCCTCGCAGGCCTCGCGGACACGTTGGTGCTCAAGAGCGCCGTTGAATTTGATGACGAGGCACCGGACGTCACTTCTTGACCCGTACAGGCTGGGCTCAAGGCAATGAAGCTGGTGTGAAGACGCTTCGGCGACGTCAATGACATCGCTCCAGGGGATGTCAAGCTGAGGCGCAACAATCAACTTGACGAAGCCATGGTCAGCGCCTTCGGGTAGCTTATGAGCAGTGACAGCCGGTCTCGGAGAGGATCTGGCCTTGGTTGAACTGATAGGATGGCGATAGTCTTCTCCGAAACCAAGAGACTTGCACATTTCGGTCAGGGTGGCTCCGCTGAGAAGATTCTTCAAGGACACATCGAAGCCGTTTGAGCGACATGATAATACTAGTCGTCCTGCAAGCAGCGCATCACCGCCAGCATCAAAGAAGCTGTCTTGGGGTCTGATATCTGCCACCATTGCATGCAAAACAGCCGCCCAAATCAGACGCATAGACTCTTCAGTTTGCGTAAGGGGAAGAGGCTTGCTTTGGATTCCCGTGAAATAAGGTTGACTACTAAATGGCACATTGGACAACTCCAATAACTCCGTGTATGAGAAGGGAGATGCCATCTTCTGCAATTTGCGCCTGTTGATTTTCAAAGACGTAGATAGTGGAAATCTCCGAACAGGTATAAATAGTGTTGGAACACAATGAGACGATGCAGCCCGGCTTCGCTTGGACGAATGTGACAAAGAGGTTTCCGCCAACCACTTTGCAGCTGCGAGTTTTGATCTCATTTGCACTGTCAGCTTGTCGAGTTCCGACGGTCCAACGAATTCACCATCCCCAAACTCCAAGAAGGCCGCGAGGGAGTTAATTGTTTCATTGGTGACAATGGGCTCGACCGCAACGTCTACATCTCCGCCAAGACATTGTCGAATCTGCTTCTCCAAAACTGCCGTCAATGCTGGCGAGCCATTGACCACAACCTCATCTCGCATTGTAGCAAGGAAGCGAATGTGGCCACGATCCAGATATCGTACACGATGTCCAGTTCTTAAATACCGCCACTTCCGCGGGCTGTTGCTGTTCTCAAACATGACGGGGTCGATAAGGGGATTGCCATAGGTGTACTTGTGAGGAGTGACGATTGGGCTATCAATGGCCAGCTCGCCCACGGCACCAAGAGGCGTCAATTTCTTGGGGTCTTCAGGGTTGAGAATGAGAAATCTGCCTAGCAACGGTGGGGCGATGATGTTGGTATCGCTCTCTTGAGAAATATTGAATACGGAAATGGCCAGTGGGCACACATCAGGCGCTCCATAGGCTAGAAGGATATCCCGAGCTCCCAGCCACCGTGTAAAGATATCCTCATCGAGGGTTCTGGTTCGGAAACAGATGGTTTGCAGGTTTGGCACAGTAGCTGGGTTGATCTTCCGCGACAAGACAGTAGTCATGTACGTCCAGGTAATGTCCATCCGCGCAATGGTTCCCTCGAGGTCGTTTACCCGTTCCAATGCTGAGGGAATGCAGACGCATCCTCCATGGAGCATGGTGCCCAAAACCTCTACAACTGCGACATCCACCGTGTACGCGGACAGCTGAAGCACCCTACTGCTGTTATGGATCTTCAGTGCCGGCCCTTGCACCGAAAGGATGGAGCAGAGGGACTCGTGCGTGAAGAAGGCTCCTTTGGGTCTCTGTGTACCTGGCGTCAAGAAGGCACATGCGGCTTGCTCAGGAAGGGGCTCTTTCTCGAAAACTGTGACCCGTGGCGGCAAGGATGAAAGAAACGTTTCATTGGTGAGAACGCAGTTTCTGATGAATTGACTGACATGCTTCCAAGCACCCTCGGTAACAACGACAAGTTGAGGGTCGAGCTGGTGAATCATGGCCTCTGACACGGCCATGTCTTGGGCATCAAGACATACGAAACAGCCACCTGCCTGCATCACAGCTAGCATAATGATGGGGGACCATCGGCTCTTTTCCATAACGATGGGTACCAGTGCGCCGGGACCGACACCGTGATTGACAAGGTAAGTGGCGAGTTTCGTTACGCTGATCTCAACCTGCTCGTAGGAAAGCTCGCCGTCCCACGCACAGATTGCAGGTGCGCAAGGCCGAGCCCGGCATTGTCTCAAGATGAGTTTGTGCAGGCACGCCGAAATCTTGGTATCTGTTTGACCTGGTTCCCAGTCGGGATTCACGATTTGCTGGAAGTCGTGCTCGGTAAATAAGTCTGCCTGTGAAAGCGGCTGTCCTGGTGTATGAATGATGATCTGCAGCGCGCGCTGGAAAGTGTTCATCACATTATGCAGCTGATCAGGGGAAAGACAAGCGTAGCTAACATCGGCTTGGATGCGGCCATCGCGAAGCGTGACACATAGCGACAAGTCGCAGTTGCTGTCCGAAGTGCTGGAAAGAAGAACGGGGTCCCAGCCACTATTATCCAGCGAGTCGGAATCACTCAAAATAATATCATAAACATCCTGGCAGGTAACGCAAGTATTGAACAGGCGTTGTTGTCCTTGGATACCAAGGGCGTGCTCAGTTTCGACCAAGGTCGGAATCTCGATGTTCTTGGACTGGCGAAACATCCTCTCTAACTGACACAATACATCGAGCACAGTAGACATGGGAGAAAATTCCACCATGCAGGGGACAATTGATGCCAGGCTTCCCACGCTGTGCGACATGTCCGGCCTGAGGACCTCGTCCCGTCCAGCTTGTTGATAGCCAAAAACGACACGGTCTTCTCCCACATAGGTGCGCAGAACAAAGGCCCATGCAAGCTGAATTACTGTGGAAATGTTGATATTGTTCTCTGAGCAGAACGATGACAACTGATAACGACTGATATCCAGACTGATTCCTCTCGATTCAAGACGTCCTTGGTCCTGGATAGCGAGATGAGGAAATATGCAAGAAGTAGCACCCTTGAGATTGGCCTTCCAGACATCCATACTGCGTGGGAAGTCTAGGGATGCAATGTGGCGGCTCTGACGCGGGGGTAAGGGATCACCAAGAACCACCATTTTGTCCATATATAGCTGCCTTAGTTGTGTGACTAAGGTGTGAATGCCAGTCAAGTCGCACAAAGCCTGGCTGCAGTCTACCCTCAGAAAAGTTTTCTTATTCGTGCGGCTCACGGAAAGCCGATGCCTGGGTTGAGACGGTGATGACTTCATTGGTGGTAGTGTTGACAGTGTCTCCATGGGACCTTTCGAGTCGATAAAGAGCATAGCGGGTGAGATTTTCTTCAAAACCACTTGATCAAAAAGACGGTTGTCTGAAACGCTGTCAACAAAGATACTTCTCAAAGCACTGTGGGCAGAAACAAGAGTCTCCCACGCGGCACAAAGCTTGGTCTGGTCAACCAACGACCCATCTTGAGTGGTAAGCTCGTACGTCCGACTGATATGAAAACAGTTCGAGTCCTGTGTTTGTGCGGCCAGAATCTCCTGCTGCATAGGCGCCGCGGGGAAGACGGTTTCGATGTTGTCGACCCCGTTGACGCCGACACCAGCAAGTCTCTTGCTCGTGAGTTTGGCTAGGCCCTCATACGAAGTCTCGAGAAGGGGAACGTCGGAAAGGGTGAGCTCAGGTTTCATTGAACTTAGTCGGGAAATCGCTTCCAGAGAAGAGCTCTTGAAATTGTCCATCCATCTGACAATGCGTTCTTTGTGCTTCGAGTTGTGGTTGTAGAAGAACTCTACCCTAGCGCCGTGATCATCCACGCCAACCGAAACCTCGAAAAGGGCTATTCGGCCAACAGCAGGACCAACATCAGAGGCCAAGGAGCGAACCTCGTGATCTGGGGCAGCAATTGGCTCCAAGATTCCATTTTCTCGCTGGAGTTGATTCAATGTCTCGACGCAGTTGAACATGATTTCCAGGGGTATTGAAGTTGCGGGTGTGTTGTCTGCGGCGAATTTGGATTGGAAGAATGGCGTGCCATTTCGAGGAACTGCCTTGCGCGTGTCCTTCATCACTCTGATAAGATGAACAATATCCGAGCTGGCATCAAAATTAATGTTGATAGGGCAGAGTGCGGTGAACCAGCCGACGGTCTGTTCAATGTTGAAGTCGCTGTTACTATCATCCCGGCCATGCTCTTGTTTCCAGATGGTGGGGATACTGCGTTCTGGAAAGGTTCGCTGGAAAGAATGCAATAACGCGGCGAGAAATACGTCGGCAGATTCAGTTCGGAACACACTGTCGCATGTCCTTCGGAGCGATAAGGCTGCCGCGTCCGGCAGCAGAAAGCTAAGATGCTGGGTGTTACTATACAAGTTTGGTTGGTCATTTAGGCCCCAGAATCCAAGGTTCTCGGGGCCAATCTTGAACGGGAGAAGGGGGTTGATCAATCTTTGGCTAATTTCATAGCTTTGAAAGTCTGTCCAGTATGTGAACGGTATGGATGGTTCAGAAAGCAGCGTCCCCTCGCGTAGTAGCTCATCCAAATCATGTAACAGAATGTACCATGACTTCAAATCAACAACCAAGTGATGTGCTACCAGATACAAGAGCTGCTTATTTTCGGCGTTGCGGATATGCTTCACTGCGAATACTGGGCCATTGGAGATATTGATGGATCGCCGCGCTTCTTCAATACAGGCTAGTAAGTCCTCTTCACCATCCATGTACTGGTGCTCGAATCTGTACGCGCGATTCGACTCGGGTGCAATCATCTGTGCCCATCCCTGGCTGGTGAGTCGGAACCGAGCCCGGAGCATTGGATGTCTTGATGCCAACACGCTGAATGCAGCTTCTATATCTGCCAATTCGACATCGGCCTTGACATGCAAGAGTATGCTTTGACTAAAACGGTAGTCTTGCTCAGTTGCAGAAGTCGCCCCGAAACTTTGGTTCATCAATGCCCTGAAGAAGAGCTGCTGCATGACAGCAAGAGGGAAGTAATCCTCCTGCGATGAGTCCTCGGGATCATCAAGCTGCTGTTCTCCAATGTTCCCATGAAAGAAGCCGTTGTCAATCAGCGGTTGCACAAAGGATTCCGGTCGTTCGGGTCCCGGTGGCGTTTGTCTGCCATTCCAGTCGTCGCCGCCAACGCCAATACGACTGCCACCGCCAGCCCTCCGATGTTTAAACGATTGCATGCTCATTATTTTGCCCTCCATCTTCTCGCTGAGGTTCTGCACCCACGTTTGCAGCTTCCGCGCATCAGGCTCACCCTCGGCATTCAACGCCATGGATCGCAACATTACCCATACATCGGGGCGATGGAAGTGGGGACCCCACTCAGCCACGGCAGTTTTTAGCTTGTGTATCTGCTGTTCCCCGTTTCCACTCTCCGGGTCGTCTATTGATGCAATGTTCTCATTGTTGTGGTCATGCACGGCGGCCGTGGTGATCAGTGCGACCAACTGACCCTCAAACGGACCTGCTCGAGGTGAGACCAAGCACACCTGGCCTACCTTTGAGGTGGACAACAATAAGTTTTTCAACTGCTTTTGCTGGCCATCTTCTTTCGCGTTGGCTCTGCGGCTGGACTGCAGCGTAGAGAGGGAGCATCTGGTAGTGCTCAATGGTGAGGCTGGTGGTGAGAGATCCTCACTTGATGAGGAGATGAGAGCTGCTGCTGCGTCGACTGTCATGGTTGCAAACAGGCTATCGTCATGGCTGCTGGTTCGAGGGCTCGGTTGTGGTGAAGGGGAGGATTTGGAGTCTGCCGCGGAATGCGAATCCGAGAGGGAGCCGGAATCCGATGATGTCAAGCGAGGAGGAACAAAGTGTGTGCTGCTTGCGCTGGTACCAATACTGGCAGATGCAGAATTGGAGGCAGAAATGACGGAGACGGGCGTTGACGAGGTAATGGTGCAGTATGTGTCGTATTGAGATTCTGCGTCGATGTCGTGTGCGAGATTCAACTGGCGAGGTGTGTCCACCACCAATCGAACGGAACTGTCGTTCAGATAACCCTCCAGCTCCTGGTGACTGGTGGCTAAGTCTTCGAATAAATCGGACGCTTTGCTTCCCGTTCGCAGCAATCGCGAGCCATCGGAAGTTGGGAGATCAGCCCGGCCGTGCTGGCCTTTTGATCGACGAGCTCGGTTGAGTGGTGGTGGAGGAACCAACGCAAGTGATGGGACCCGGACACCATTGTCAGGCAGCTGTGAGTGATGCGTGCCTGCCTTGCCGTCGTTTATGGCCATGGCTGTGCGAGCGGGTGGGTGTGCGCAAGTTGCTCTGACTTCCGATGTCCGCCGTCGTTGTTTGTTGAATAATTATGCTGGATGAATCGCAGGCATGGAAGCCTTGGGCGGATATTCTTATCCTGCCCGCTGTTGCATGAGTAAGACCGTTTGTATCTGCTGTCCAGGTGGGTGACCCGGCTTGTTTGCCATGTCCTATTGATGACTTGGCGTGATGTGCTCGGCGTGATGTGTTTGGCGTGCTGTCGTTTCCAGCCCTCGAAACTCCTGGATGAGCCTGCACAAAGTGCTCATAAAGTGCTCACAAAGTGCTCACAAAGTGAGCTGTGATTAAATACTAGATAGTAATTAGTGAGTGGTATAAGAAAAAGAGACCATGTATGGTCTACAGAGGGACAGCATGGGCAATGGGATGTAAACGGAAACGCAAGGGCCAGGACGGTGGCAAAGGAAAAAGACAAGGGCCCAAAGAAGGAAGATATTCTTATCAGCATGCACTTGTTTCCCTTTGACATCGGGGCCCAAGTGCCATGTTGGTGAGCAAGACGTAAGACTGGGCCACAATCTGGTGGGGCGAGGCCATCTCGACTTGCTGCCTTCACTAGTCCGTACACTACACTGATGTCAGTCCGCACGGAGTAGTCTGCTGGACGGAGGCTTCGGGAATAGTTGCAGCAGGTCGGCCGGCTGGTTCCATGTGAAGTTGCGTGCTTGTTGCTTGCGTCGCTTGCTTCATTCATCGTTCGCGCCCCATGCCCAGAGCGCGGGGTAGGTAGTCCGTAATAGTCCGTACGCAAGATGACATTACTGCAGCCTGCAGGGAATCAGCCCGTACAGTGCTTTACCGCGAAGACCCACACTGTGCATTCACCGTGTTTGTCTCCTCCTCCAACTTGCAGTACGCATCGATGTTCCCGCGCCCGTGCTTTCGCAGGATCCCAAACCTGGTTAATAACTCGTGCCGACGGGTCGAGATAAGGGCCCAGAACGTCATGTAAACAACAGGTCCGTCATGGCCTCGACAAGGTCTATCACTGCGCGCCCTGGTATGTAGTATGTATTCAGACTGTTGCAGTCTTGTCGATCTGACTCCATCCCGGGCCACCCGCAACCCAAAAATACACAATCAACCATCGATCGGCATTGTCCCCATCCACCATGTACAGTCTAATCCCTGTTTGTCTTTACAGGAGGTACAAAGCGAGGTGCAGTAGGCCAATGACAGGTCTTTCCGTGGCTTAGTGTGGCACTACGTAGGATAAGAAATACATCATTCCACATTAGTTTTACCAGTACTAAGAAGTATCTCTTATCAGCGTGCATACCCAAACATAGTGTGGATAAGTCCGCCGCCCCAACGCAAAGAAAGAACCAGAGAAAAATAGCTCAACCACGTGGTCATTCAAACCGGAGACAAGTCCAATGCCGCCAGCAGTGCTCCGTCGTGCTTCTCTACATGTACTTCTCCGTCTTCCTTCTTCTAGAAATATTGATGCGATCCACTCCACATGGTGCACGTCCGTACGGCGAGCCAGGAACCCGATGGACCACCAACCTCTTGTTCTAACGATCCTCCTGACAGCCCTTTTTCTACGTCCGTAGTAGGTTAGAATTAGATACTTGGTAAGCCTGTCTGCAGCGCTGGCTGCGCGTGACATCGAAATCAGTTACAATTCCCCCCGTGTGAGTTCCTTTCCATAGATGACGATGTAGAATGGTATGATAAAGGGTTCCCTCCAGGCATGGCCACACGTTGCTAGGGCATAGTCTATGATCGGTGTGAATGAGCTGCACCCGGTAGAAATACGGACGTACAAACGTGGCTGAAGACCATGCTACCCTAATAGTGATGAATTGAATAGAATAGCCACCCAGGACTGCCAACGCATACAAGCACAATGACCCCTCAATAATTGAACACAACTTCCATTGCTTGAAAATGATGATTTACATAAATTGCGGCATCTAATCAAGAAGGGAACCATAACTAAAAGAATTTTTCAACCAGCAAACATAGTCCCCCATCATATCGTTACACGCGTCTCTTGTCGCACTTCATCGACGACTCTCCCGTTCAAGCGCACCGTTTCAAAACATTTGACCCACGTAGATATAATATATGCCTTGCGCTTCATTCCTTCCTTAGACCTTCTTGGTATTACCAGCGGCTCCAATCACAACTTCATCCTCGTCCGGCTCTTCGATACTAGTCCTACTTGTCGCCTCCTTCACCTCAACCGCCTTGCTGTCTTCCCCTGCTCCCTTCTTCTCCGCCGTCGAGGCAACATCCTCCCTTTTCGATCCCTCTTTGTCGTCCTCTCGCCTTGTCTTGCTGTCGCTCCTTGATCCAAATGGCCACAGACCACTGAGCCCTCTGCTGCTTTCTTTGGCAGGATGAACAGCTAAGGGACGAAGGACCAAATTGTCATTCACTCCACCACTGCTCTTCTCATCTTCTGCCATGGCAAAGTCTCCAAACTCCTCTTCTCCATCTTCGTCACCCTCGTCCGAATCATCAGCATTGCCCTTCCCGCCAACCATGCTTCTCCACCATGATCCACGGCCACTTTCTTGGGCAACATCAGCGTCTAAATCGTCGTCGTCGTCGTCGTCGTCGTCAATGTCATCATTGCCGTCTCTGAATGGATCAACGGCATTATCATCATCTTTATCTCCATTGTGATGCAAGGGTGCCGAAGACGGCTGGGCTGATTGATTGTTCTTCTGATGCATCGCCAGCCGAGCTGCCAACTGAAGTCTGGCCCGCGAGGGAGGAATGTTCAGCGGCGGAGGTGGTGGTGGGGGCGGAGGAATCGATGGCGGAGTCATCGAATTGCCTGTGTTGCTGAGAGGATCTGTGTAGGCCCGGAACTAAAAAAAACATTTTTGTTTGACATCAGCACACCACTTTTTTCCCCCACTGTTCAGATTGTCCCAAGACGCATCGAAGCAGGTCGGGTTTGAGGCAGCCAGCCGTATTTGCAGGCTCGCATCACGGAGTCGCCCAATATCCACCGACTGCAGGTCAAGCCGAATTACCTTGGGCTCCGTGACCACTCACTAGTCTCTTTGATTGTTCTCTTTCTCGTCTTTCCTCATTATGCATCCGAAGCCCACTTTCTTTCCTTTGCCCATCATACATAACTTTCTGCCCAGACGTCTAAATGAATCGTTGAACCCATGGCCCCTGTGTATCTCCCATCGCGTGTACATGCATTATCTATGCTCTCACTGCGCCATGATATGAATACTAAATTCTTGTTCCAGCAAGAAGTCGTACAAGGTCTTCGACATTGTAATATCCGAAGTCCTCAAGCTCAGAAACGCCCCTATCCTCTACGGTCGATTCTTGAGCTGTTGTGGTGCTGAAGTCGACGCTTGCCAGACTCTGATGACATAGATACGAGCCCTCATCCTATGAGGAAAACCATTGTCCTGTCGTATCCTCGCCGTCGTCACTGCATGAGCGACTCCCTGATGGCAGACCTTCTCCCATTATCTCATCACGATCCAGCCTTGCAGTGAACCGTACAGGTGAGCCCAGAGTCGCACGACTTTCGGAGGCTGAATCTCTTGACTCTGTTTTCAGAGGTTTCGGAGATGTCATGGCGATATTTGCAGGGGAATTGGGGCACCCGCTGCTTCGATCGTCAAAGGAATCACCACTTACCTCAGAATTAACATCATCCTCCTCAACATCGCCTTCGTCGTCTTCCTCGTCGCTGCTGCTTCCGAACCCTGACATCAAAGTTCCGGCACTGATTGCAAAAGGGCCGATACCGTTGCTGCTACCTTCGTTCGTTTCTATTCCCCCGTTCAACCCTGCTTCTGCTAGCGCGTTTGATCCGGTTGCAGATGCATTTCCGAGACCGGAAAGACCAACTCCGCCCAAGCCACTCCCGCCTCCTATGCTTGCAGAATTACCAAGAGCAACTTCGGGACGAACTCCTCCAAGGATGGCGTTGTCTCGCTCGCGTGTCTCCGCAAGGGCACCCTCGACGTAATTGATCCAGTCTTGGCTCATGACTTTGTCCAAGACCATCTCAGAAAGCAGCTCCGGAGGATGACGCTCAGTGAACTTGACGACCTCCTCAGCGATCAGGGTCAGATGACCCATGTATCCCATGCGGGTCTTGTTCTTAGCTTGGGACGCATCGCTAGCCTGTTGGCCCTGAATAATGGCCGCGGTGACGTCGGCGGCCTCGAAGAGAGAAACGGCCAAGGTAGGATTATATCCGCGGTCCATGGGGCCATTGAAGACTTGTTGTACAATGTCATACACCACATTATGCAAAAAGTTATTCCAAGGGTACGAGAAAAAGAATGACTGTCCTCTGGGTTAGTTTTGAAATCACAGAACAAGAGAATATTCCATGTTTGTGGCTTTTCTTACCAAAATTGCTGGCACGACACGATGCTCAACAAATTGCATCTTGAGATAATCCCCAACAACGGGTTCCAGCGGGAGGGTTGCCTCCAGTTGCGGCTCCTCTTTGGCAACTGGGGAGCCTTCAGGTGTGTCGGCTTTGGGGGGAGATTCCGAGTCTGTCGTCTGAATCGCCCCTTGCACGTCATTGGCTTCGGGTGTGTTTTGTTCTGTTGCAGATGACGGCGTCATGTTTGAGGACGAAAAGAGCGGAGCAGGCAAATCTTCAGGACGTGGCGATAGGCTGCCCTGCCGATTGTGTTCACGCAATTCATTAGGATCTAATGAGGCGCCGGGGGGGTTCGGCTCGGACAATGTAGAGGAAGACACGGAGAGGCCAGTTGCTCGCTCAGGGGATTGCAGATGCTCTTCGATTGCCTTGGCAGTCGTATCCAGGTCGGAAACCGTTGCGATGTCCTTGGCCTCCTCGAACTGGAAGCCTTCCGCAGGTTTCGGCTTCGAAGGAGATAGAGGTGCGACAACAAGATCAGGATCATCGAAGCGCTGTTCATTGACTTTGTCGGCTCCCACGGAGAGTCGCGGAGAGCTCAGCGGCTCGTCGACAAAATCGTCCTCATCCTTTTCGAGGAATGAAGGGGGAGGGGCAGAAACGATACCATCTTCTGCCTTGACAAATTCATGAAATGTGTCCTCACTCATCTCTTTGCTTGGCTCAACCTCTTCGAAACCGTCATCATCGGCATTTGTCACCTCCAATCGTCGACCTTCCTCGTGAGCCCCATGCGACATTCGCATAGTCAAGTCTTCAGTACTGGGGTCCTCTTCCCTCACGGGGCCCAACTTGCCTTCGGTTCGAAGGCGATGGCGTTCGGCATCGCGAGTCGCTATCACCTGCTCCGATCCAACTTCGTTGAGCAAGCCCATGTTGCTGCAATGTAGCAATTCTGCCATTAATTCACAAGTTTTGAATCGATCAAAGCCAAGAGGTTCTAATTTCTCGCCAAATGTAGACTCAAGTCCGCCTTTCCACCCAGGTCCCTCCATGATAAGACTCATGAAATTTGGAATATTCTGCGCGAAAAGGCGCAGAAGGTGCCCCAGGTAGATGGGATCTCGACTAGATGGAATAGGGCTTGCTTCGGATCCTACATCGGGGTCGTAGTCTGAGTTGTTTTTCCTGATGACCTCGATAACAATTCCAACACCGACGGTGAGCGGGTTGCCTCCTCCAAGCATGTAGTTTACGAGTTGTTCGACGCATGGTTCTGATACGAGTTGCCGAGTAAGCTCGTTCGGACCGATGCATTGTTGTTCGTTCTGCGAAGCATTTGCAGAAATCGTGATGATGGCCTTAATGAAATCACCAGCCGCTGTCTGTACGACCCAACTGTGCTTGGGATCCAAGCAAGAGAGAAGTGTGGGGATGATGTCTTTCGAATAGAGCCACTACGATAAGAATATCAAGGGTTAGAATTGAAGAGAATTCGGCACAGAGACAACTTTTCGAGTCGGTTACAAACCTCTACAATGCCTTGACCACTTTCGTTCCTATCCAGGGCAATAATCTTAAGAAGCAGATCCATAATCATGGGACATTCGACATGCTTGAGCAGCTCAGGGACCACGTTGGGTATCGTTCGGAGGAGGTCCATCATATCATCAGTCTTCTTCTCGAAAAGAGACTCATTAACCTTGGTGAAGTAGCTCGCCTGAAGAGGGTCCAAGGGAGCAGGCCGCTCGAGGAATTTCCAGAACCGGCGAACCAGCTCCCGGTTCTCGGTCAGGGCTTCATAAATGGACCATGTATCAGAGCTCAATACCTCGGAGGCAACGATGGCATATCGATTACGCTTCTTCTCTTGCTCTTCCTCGTCGTTGTCGGTCATGTCAGTGGCACGAGAAGACGCCCGCGGACGTGAAAAGGGCAGCAGGCGAATTTTTCCCTTTGCTTCTTCGTCGGTGGGGTCTTCGGGCGTCGCGAAGACTTCGAGTTTCGGGGCCACCACATATTCCAATAGCTTCTCAAGAATCTTATCCTCACGGAGGTACTCGATCAGCTTGGAGTTGTGCTGCTTGAGCTCCTGGATCAGATCGCTCTCATCCAAGAGTTCCTCGAGGGTAAAGTCGGGCTTGTCGAGGATGGTATCAATGGTGGAGATGTTGGCGTAACCGCCAAATCTCCAAAACATGGCGGCGGTTCTATGTCACGGCGCCGGGCGACGAACAGCACCGGCGGTTGAGACGGAGGAAATGGAAGAGAATGGGCTCGGCGAGCCGGATCATGTACTGGGCTGCAGAACTGGGCTGGTGTTGGGAATCCTTTGGGGCATTCGGCTGAAGCACGCTGACAAAGGAACGTCGAGGACCCGGCTGGCGGCGCTGGGGTAGAGTCGAGGAGCAGAAAGGAGAAAATGCGTCACACAGCACGACTGCGCGGTCGGCCAACAACGTGTGCGATGCAGTGCTGGACCTGGTCTGGATGCTGTGGAGAAAAGGCAACGATGCGACAATGACAATGATGGCCGGCAATGCTGGAGAGCAGATGCTGTGGAGGGTGCACCACAGCCGGTTGCGTATCGGGTTTTCAAGAGTCTCGAGGTTGAGGGCACAGGATGTGGCTTTGGCTTTGGCTTTGGCTTTGGCCCCGTCGTGGATTCGGGCAGGGCAGGGTGGTGAAGTAACGTGGTTGGGCACTGTTCACTTGTTCCACTGTTCGCTGTTCCTGTTGGACCGCGCAGCTAGGATTAGAAATAAGGGCATGGATTGAGTTGCCTAACCCTATAAGAGGGTGCGGACGCTCGCTTAAATAGCTATATACCTATACTATAGGGTATATAATCTAGCTATATAAAAACATACTATATTAAAGTGCTAGTGTTATAGACTCGAGCTATAAGCTTAGGTTAAGTCTAGGTTAACACTAGCTCCGGAAAGTAGACGGGTTATGCGCGGTTAGGTTAGGGCTATACGTAGACCTTATATAGGCTATATATAACTTACTATAAATCTAGGCCTTATATAACTACTAGTACAGTTCGCTTTTGCTTTTATAAGAATAATATTCTTACTTTAAACACTTATATATAGTAGCTATAAAGCTAGTTTATTATATATATTATTTAATATTACTTACTAGCATAGGACCTAGCTTTTAACCTACGTAGACGAGTAAAGGACCTAGGCTATTTTTAAAGCGCTTAAAGTAACTAATATAGTATAAGCATAATAGATATAGTAAATAACTAAGGGCTAGAATAAGAGCTAGATTAGACTATATAGGCATACTAGTAAGCTAGATATAGATTTATAATATAAGATTATAGTTAAGATAGGAAAACACTATATATTTAGAATAGCCTTTAGATTAATTTTAACTAACTCTAGGTATTATAATTTAGCTCGCTTACCCTTACCTTTTCTTTATATTAAAACCTCATTATTACCTTACTTTTTCTTTAGGATAAGGATTATATCTTTTATTATTTTTATATAATTCTTTATAGAAAAGGTTATAGCTAGGATATAGTTTATCTTTACCTTATATATATCTAGGTATTATAGCTAGAAAATTATTTTCTTATACTAGTCTTTACTAGACTTAGACCTAGCTTATAATAGCTTATAATATTATTAGTGTTAAAGTTTAATTAAAATTAAATAGTAAATAAATAACTTAAATATAAATATAAGTAAATATAAGGAAACTACTACAAAGAAAGCTATACTTTTTAATTACTTAGTATTTTAAGGTTTTTAAAAATATTAATAAAATAAAATACTTTTCTCTTTTATGTTTTTTAAAATAATAATAATAGTAATAAGAATAGTGTTGCGACAACTAGGTTAACGTTAGGTTAACCACTAAGGAAAGTAAAGCACGTGTAGCAACGCCATGCTATGATTAGCTACACCTATACGCGAGGTATGTATATGATTTACGTCCCCCTTTTTCTTATAGCTATACAACGCTATAAATAGCTTTAGACCTTAGACCTTATTAAATAATTAAACAGACCCCTTACTTTACACTAGTGTATATTATACCTTAGTAATACTAATACTAATTAGTAGTTAAAATACTATAAATAGCTAGGATTATAAAGAAAAGGCCTTTCTTTAGTTACCTAAGGAAGTATACTAAAGGAAAATAGACTCTAAATACTAGATATTAGGCTTCTAAGGGATTTAACCTTTTTTTATTAGTAAGTCTTTAACTATTAATAGAGGAATTAATCCTATTATCTATTATAAGAAAACTAATTAACTAACTAAGAGTTATAGCTATATATAATATCTTAAACCTAAGATTAACTTAACTACTACTAGTGTGTGGCTAGGAATATGACCCCTTGAGACCTCTCTCACAAGACCTCTAGCCCCTTAGACCTCGGTTCTATCGGCTTTCGGATCAATTCGGCCACATCGGATCCCTAGTCATGTGGCCTAGCCTCCGACCCCTTATTAGATAAAAACCCCAGATTCCCTCCCTTTCATAGAAAATGAACACACAACCCCTTTTGCTTCGGCTGATATTATACTGACCTGATATTGAAAAGAGACCTCGCAGCTTGGATCCTTAGCGATGGATCGAAAACCTTGCTTAAATTGAATTGATATGGATAGATTACCCTCCCTTTTGGCTTGGATCCTCGCGATGGATCGAAAACCTCGCAGGCCTAGATATCGGTATTAGGCTCATTTTGCTGACATCATTAACATCGTCAATATCGTCAAATTCGTCAGCATCATCATCATCGTCAAGTCCGTTGAATCCGTTGTTTTTGGGTGGTTGTTTTCGCCCGACAAACTAGTTAAAAAATCCCTTAGCCTAGCTAGCTAAATTAAATATAATAACCCCCTTTAGTAATAAATAAGCATTATTATAGACTATAAAGAGAAAGTAGCTTACTTAATTTATAAATCCTAAAAGACCTAATAAATTTACCTTACTATAATAACTTTAAAAACATACCTTAGTTATTACTACTAACTAGGAGAGCTCTAGAGAACTAGACTCTTAGACTACTAAGGAATAGGAGCTTAATAACTATATTACTTAGATAATTAATATTTATAAAAGTGGCTAATATAAAGATTTTGCCCTATAGGATATCTTCTATAATAATCTTTATAGTTAGACTAAAGAAACACTTAAATAGGCTTTATAACCTTTAATATATAAATTATAAGATTACCTTTATAATAATAGTGTTTATATTATTTATAATTAAAGTAGTAGGATTATTAAATTATTAGTTTAAGTCCTTAAAGAAGATAAAATACCTCTATAGCCTTAGGATAAGATTATAAAGTAAATAGCTATAGGTAAATTCCTCTTTACTAATAACCTTACCTTTTATAACCCTTGAATTATAAGCCCTTTTATTTATAACTTACCTCTTCCCTAACCTTTAATTTATAACTTACTTATTAATAACCCCCTTATTCTATAGCTACCTTTAAGAAAAGGTATGCCCTAACCTTAGATACCTTAGACTACCCTAGTCCTAATTATTTAACTATAAGTAACCCTAGCTATATAAATAATAATAATCCTAACTAAAGACTAGATTATAAGGAAGATATTGTTACGTGCTGGCTCTGCACGATGTAGGGTCAAATCCATCAGAGGGGCTAACGGATTTAACTAGTCATAAGTTATACTAATTTTACTTATAAAAGCTACTATTAGGTATAATATATAATATTAGAAATAAGTTAATTCTTCTAACTAGAGTGCTAAATCTAGCCCTATAAATATCCCTTATAACTAAGCTTATTCTACTATGTAATAAGTGCTAGGCATGCCTTAAAAGATAACTATCCTAGTTATAACTAATAGAGCTATAGCTAGATTTAACCTCCCTATCCTAAGTAACCTAAAAATATTCCCCTTTATTAAAATTAAATAAAAGAAAAATAGGTTTAGTATACCTATTACTAAATTTATAATTACCTCTATTACAAAATTACTTAAAATTTATAATAGTTTTCTAGTAATATATATCCTCTAATAGTATTAATTAAATTATTATATTAAATAATAAATTCCTATTCTTAAAGCTAATTATTCCTTTTACTATATTTTATAGTTCTTCCTTACTAGTTTTACCTATTTCCTTCCCTTACCTATTATATTCTATTCTTTAACTACCCTTTCTAATACTATTCTAATCCTTATCTAAATTCTTTATTTTAATCTAATAACCTAGTAAATTTATCTCCCTTTTTTATTCTTTTCTTTACTACCTTACTAGTTACTAGTAATACTATTTCTATTTATTCTATTACTATCTCTATTTATTTTCCTAATATTATTAGTAATATCCTAGTTAATTACTATAGTATTAGCGTTTTTAGTATTAGCTATTATAAAACTACTTAAGTCTCTCTTAGCTTTAATCCTAGCTTTTTAGTTAACTTTAGCCTCTTACTTAGTATTTCTAGTATAGGGGTCTTAGTTTATTATTACTTATTAGTTAGGTTAGTCCTCTTATTTACTATTTCTAGTATAATTATTTCTATCTATAGTTACGCACTACCTAACCTTAGTGTTTACTAGCCTAATTTACCTTACTATATACTAGTTTCTCCTAGGTTTAGAGATACTAGAATTACCTTTATTAGAGTTAATTTTATTCTCTTTATATCTTCTCTAATCCCTTTTTACTCTAGTAATAGCTTATTAATAGTTACTATCTAAATATTAATTATTTCTTATATTTTTACTATTATAAATACTAATTTTACTATCTTCTTATACTCCTTTTTATTAATTATATCTTATTTTAAAGTATTAAGTTATTTATTAAAATCCACTAATATTCTACCTAAATTAATCTATAGGATCCTCTCCTTCTAATCCTTTAATATTTATACTACTTATATAAACTTCTTTTTTATAGATTTTACTTCCTCTTTTATTAATTCTATTAGGTTAGCTATCTTATTTTCTATTTCTTAGGCACTTTTATACGCTTCTTTTACTACTCTTTTTACCTCTAAGAGTTTTATCTTAATTCTATTAGCTTATTTATTTACTTAGTTAATTTAGTTTACTAGGTTATTAATTTTACTTTATTTATATTATTTATATTATTCTTTATTCTATTAAAATTTAACTAATTTTTACACTAGTGCTCTCTTTATATTAATATAAAGTAAATTAGCTTACCTAATACTAGCTAGTCCCCCTATAATTATACTATTTACTATGCTATATTTATTTATAAATTAGAGAGCTAATAGATTAGCTCTTAGTAGTAGGGATACTATACTATTATATATAGCTATCTAATAACTATGCTTAACTATTACACTATTATAAAAGGCTATAGCTACTATTTTTACCTAATTTTTTACTTATCTTATTACTTTATATTCTATTAGATTTACTATAATATAGTTTATAGGTTTCCTTACTTACCTTATAGCTACTTATCTTATACTTAATATAGCTTTTTATTCCTTAAATATAGTAAAAATTTAGATAACT
>JFGX01000336.1:0-29503 GCA_000729855.1 Epichloe aotearoae | reverse complement strand
AAGATTAATAACTTACCTAAGGATATACTTAGGCTCTAAACTATAATCTTTAATAAGATTATTAAAGCATTAATAAATATAAGCCCTAGTATATGCATTAAATAGATATTTAAAGCCTATAAGTTATAATATTAATATTAATAGTTAAAATAAGAATAATAAGAATAATAAGAAAAAAGGGATATTACCTATTAGCTTATATTTAAGCTTAAAAGTGGGGCTAATCTAACTTGCTATAACTCCTAAGTAAGACTTAGAATTTATAGATATCTAAATATCTAATTAAATAGATATAAGACCTTAATATTGTAACTAATGTTAGATTTGCTGAATAATCTAATGCTTTAAGGAATTATATATAGAATTAATTCTATATATAATTATTTAATAGTTTAGTAAGGAAGCTAGATTATTATTTCTAATATTAAGATTAGCTTTTATTTCTTATTAAAATTAAAGGAATACTTACCTAGAATAATATTCTAGTAATTCCTTAAAGGATTTACTATTAATAATAGTAAATAGGATATTATTCTTTAGTATAAATTTAATAACTAGAGTAATAGCTTTTTTAGATAAAAATTCCTTAATAATAGTATTATTTTAAGGCCTTTTTATAGAAAAATAAGAGGTTAAAGAGGCTTATGTATTAGGGGGTGAATCTTATTGGATTTTAGGTACTAATATATAGTTAGTAAAAGAAAATAATAGTAAATAAATAAGAAAAAGTACTTATAAGTAACCTTAAAAGGCTTTTTTTCTTCTAATTTAGAAGTAGTAATCTTAGGATATTTAGCTTTATAGTAGCTAACACTATTAGAAGCTTAAAATCTCTTAGCTTTATATTTAAAGCTATAAGAGTAGCTATCTTGCGTATAAAAGTATATAACTTCTCTCTCTTTATTATATTTAATTTTTAATAACTAAAAATTAAATAAATTATAAGTAAAAATATATACTTTTAAAGCAAACTAATAGCTAGGTTGATTTTTAGGGGTTTTTTTATATAATTCTAGATATCTTATAGCTTAAACTTAGCTAGAAGACTTAGAATTATTATCTAAAATATAAGAAGATGATTCTAGATTAAATTCAGATATTTTTTCTGATTTTCCGATTTTCCTGATTTTTTTCCTGATTTTTCCTGATTTTTTTGATTTTCTGGATTTTTTCTGTTTTTTTCTAATTTTTCTTTTTTTAAGGGGTTTTAAAATAATTTAGAAAGCAAAAAGGTTATAAAAATAAGGGGAAATGTAATACTTAGTAAAGTAACTAGCTATACTATATAAAGGGTTTTCTAGATATTTTTTTTTAGATTTACTAAGGTAAAAAGAAAGAGAAAAGAAAGAAAGAAAAGAGAAAGCAGGGGAATACCCCTCTTTTAAAAAAAATTTTATAAGTAAGTTATAAATAACATAATATAGAGACTATCTAATAAGACCTATACAGACCCACTTTTAACCCACTTTTTTGTAAATACTTTATAAATTATAAGGAATTTACCTATAACTTTTAAATATTATAAACCTAGCTAATTTTAATATTTTTTATAAGTTTTACTAAGAAATAATTAAGTTTTATTTCTAAAAAAAAAAATTTCTATATATAAAAGTATAGATTTTAATTTTCTATAATAGTAAATAATATTTTAAAGCTAAGTAAACTTTTTATTACTAATATTACTTATTATAGAAATAACTATAATTTTATTATATTTAAATTTTATATTAAAAATTTAATTATAATTTTATATAATATATTTTATATATTAAAACTATTCTAATAAATAAAGTAATTTTTTCTATATATTTTACTATTAATATATAACTATTTATTATTTCCTTACTATTTATTATAAAATATAGTATTTATTAGGTATATAATTTTAATAAGGAAATAAAAAAGATATAAAAAAAGATTTATAAAAGGTTAATAACTACTATATTAAATAAAATAAAATAGCTATAATACTAGATTTAATATATTCTATATATAAAATTATAAGGTTCTTAAATATTCTTTAATCTTACTATATATAATTTATTTATATTTATAATATATTATTTAGTATTCTATCTAAAGATATCTATAGGGTAAAAAAAGATTATATAAATAAATATATATTAATAATAAAAAAAAGATATACTAGTACTATAATATTATAATATATATAAAAAAAATCAATCTTTCTTAAGATAATAATATTTATAGTATATATACCCTATATATAAAGTTATAAGTTATATATAAAATAAGCCTTAACTTTAAAAATCTATAACTAAATAACTAAATTATAATAAAAAAGAGGCTAATAGTAAGCTAATTAAGGAAAATCTAAGGAAAATTATAAGATAATAAAAGTCCTTACTTTTTTTTTAACTAATACTACATTTATAGTATTTATAGTGTAGTGTAGTATTTACTACACTACACTATATACTACACTACACTACAAATTATTACACTACATACTACATTGAAAGCCAAAATACTACAAATACTACACTACATGCAAAGCTCTAGTTATAGTATAACCTTAGGCCCCCTTATTCTAAAATCTATAGTAGAAGAAGTTATATAAATATTTTATATATATAAAGACTTAAATACTTTATCTATTACTAATATCCCTACCACAGACCTTTATATATACATACCTTAACTAAAGGAGAATATAAAACCTTAGGTATAATCCCCTAAGAAAAGGTAGTTAGAACCCTAAAAGTACTAGTTAAATTAGTTAGTAATTAAAGGGATTAAGTCTAGAATATATAAATACACTATAGCTATAAATAGGGAAATATCTAACTAGTATATAAAACTAGTTTTAGTACTAAAGGATAAGTCTAACCTATAGGCTAAGTAAAGGCTTATAGTTAATTATTCTTATATTAAGGAAGATATACCTAGTAGTTAAATACCTCTATTAGTAAAGGTCTATAATTAATTATTAGATCTATAGATTAAGTTATATAGTGTCTTTAACCTTAAGTATACCTACTAGTTAATATCTATAGCTAAGGAGCTAAGGTATATATTTGCCTTTAATATCCTTAGATTTAGTTAGCTATAACTATCTTATATACCCTAAGGGTCCTAGTTAGTAGGATTTACTATAACTAAGGTAATAAGGATTACCCTTAGGCTTATTCTATTACCTTACCTAAAGCCCTTATTAACTACACCTTAAAGGCCTAGTAACCTAAATATATTAGCTATATATATAGATAATATCTTTTATAAATATACCTTATTTAAAGAGTAATAGTCTTTTATTAAAGATTACTTATTACCTAGGTTATTATAGATACTCTTAAAGCTAAGTTTTAAGAAGGTATCCCTAGGGATAAATTCTATTATTATAGTTAGTTAGGTCTATAAGATTAAGGGAAGGATATATATTAAGCCTAATTAGGCTATAAAGCTAAGGGAATAGCCTATACCTAAGACTTAGACTAATATTTAATTATTTCTTAGTGCTATTAGACCTTATAGGAGATAGATTAAGAATTATACTAAAATCGCTTAGCCTCTTAACTAACTAACTAGGGATATTAGCTAGTAATAGGGAGACTTAAAGGCTTTATCTTTTACTATATTAAGGGATAAAGCTATAACTACCCTAAGTATATATAGATATATATTTAACCTACTTACCTAAATATATTCTAATACTAGCGGGTTTAGGAAAGGGTATATAGTATTATAAGTTTAAGATAAAATACCTTATCCTATCCTATATAACTCCTTATTTACTAAGACTTAGAGAAATTATAGAACTTATAAGTAAGAACTATATACTATTATTAAATTCTATTATAAATATAAGTACTTCTTTAAATTAAGGTTAAAGTTAACTATTTTTACTAATTATAAGCTACTTATAATATTTATAACTACTACTAGATATACAGGGATTTATACTAGATAGGTTATAGAGTTAAGACTACTAAATATAGAGATCTATTTTATTTAGGGGAAATAGAATACTACTACTAATAGGTTATCTTATATTATTTTCCCTTTAGATAACTATATAGATAACCTAACTAAGTTTAGATTATAGGATATAAGCTATGATTAATAGATCTAGAAGAATAAAGTAAGAGAATATAAGAAAATACTAAAAACTCTAAAAGCTACTAAGAATAAAAGGAGGTTAAAGGCCCTTAATAAGGTAAGCTAGAATATAAGGTAGCTAGAAGTATTACTAGGGGTTAAAACCCTATAGAGAAAGTACTTAGATAACCTATAGTATACTAAGATAGTAAGGTTCCTAATTACTAGGTAATATAGTAAGGGGAGCTATAATTATTATACTACTTATAGAATAGTAATAAAGTTATAATAATATAAACTAAAGAATAGGATTCTCTAGTATAAGGGATAATATAGTAGATAATACTATTTAGTGTAAAGGAAAGTAGCTAATACTCTTTAAGGTACTTATAATAAGTCTAGGTATTTTAGGGTAGACCTAACTTAGCAGAGGCTAACTTAGATAGTGTTTTAGCTAAGAATAGGATCTAATATTATAAATTATATCTTAGGATACTTACTATATACCTAATATACCCCTTAGAAGAAAAAGGCACTAAATTAACTAGTACTAGTGAATAAACTATTTTAAGTTATAGGGATAGACTATATTAGACCTTTCCTAGAGTTAGAATAAAAGATTAAGTATATATTAGTTATAGTAAATTATTTTTCTTAGTTTATATAGCTATTCCCCTATAGGTTAATAGGTACTATAGAGGTTATAAATTATTTAAGAGCTTAGATAATAGGGTTATTACTTACTCTAAAGGGTTTTTATACTAATCCTAGACTAGCCTTTAGGTTAGTAAAGTTATTAGTATTCTTAAAGAAAAAGAGAGTAAGATTAATAAATATACTATAATAGTCTTATAAAAGTATTAGACTAGTAAAGGTAATAAATTAAGTTTTATAAGGGGTATTAAGTAAAATAATATAGGATATATAAAATTAGAATCTTTAACTTCTAGAAGTATTTAAAGTATTAAACCACTAATATATTAAGTCTATAGGTTACTCCCTAGTAGAGGTTCTATATAGGTTAGCTTAGTATATAAAGATAGGATTAGAAAGTTTCTTAACTTAATTATTAGCTAACTAGACTAATATATTTTATAAGGGTCTAAGCTAGCTATTAGAAAATTCCTTAATAGGAGATATAGTAGTATATTAGATAGGATATATTAAGTTATATTAAGAAGTAGTTATAACTAATAAAGAACTAGAAGCTACTACCTAGAAAAGTTACTATAAGTAATAAAGGGTTAAACCCTTTAAACTAGGTAAAATAGTAATAGTAGTTATAGAGGGAAAACCCCTAAAGCTATAACTATATTAGTAAGGGCTATTTTAGATTAAGGCCTAAACTAGATATACTTCCTATTAACTTATTAACTTAGATAGGTTAAGAGTAAGAGAAGGTTATAACTTAGACTTCTATAAGAACACTTTAAAAGCCTATATTCCTTAGACTAGTTATCTAAAGATATTATAGGATTAACTACTATTAGGGAGGATAAAATTATAATAATAAGAAAGGGAAGAGAGTAAAGGGAAATATATAGTTTAGCTAATAAGGATTAAGGTTATATAAAAAAAAAAAGAGGGAAGGTAAAAGAGTATTATTTAGTATTTATATAAATAGGTAGGAAAAAGTAAGTTAAGAGTAAAATTAGCTATTAGAGGTATAAGGGCTACATATTTCCTCCCCTTTTATTTACATTCTATTATTCTAAGTTACTTCTCCTTTATTTTCTTATAAAATTACTAGTTAGAGTTAGTAACTCTTATTATTACTTAGGGTATAAACTTAAATTATTATATTACTATTAGAGTATTAACTTATCTTAAAGTATTATATTAAATTATATTCTTTATATAGTTCTAAGCTTAATACTAGGGTAGTTTTCTCTTATTTTAATATTACTATTATACTACACTAATATCCTTTTAATTAAGATTAACTATAACTTACTTATTTTTTAGTATAAGTCCTAAACCTATAACTATAAGTAAGGAACCTAATCCTATATCTTAGGAAGTTACTTTATTAGCTAAGAAAAATATAAGCTAGATAAAATCTAGCTTAGGGATACTACTTTAATTTAAAAAGGTAAGCTTCTATAGAGATATAGTAATAATATACCTTATTTATAATAGTTAGAAGATTAGAGTAAAATCTTAAAGACACTAAAAAATAAAAGGAGTAGCTATAAAGCTATATAGTAACCTTTTAATTATTATATATAAGAAAAAGGTTCTAGTAGAAATAATAAATAAGATATAAGGGAAGGACCTTTTTTTAGAGAGAAAGTTCTAATATAAAAAGTAGTGTTTTCTTAATCTAATTAATTAATACCTATTACTTTATAACCTTAAGAAGATATTAATAGTTAAGAAAAGCACTATATAAGAATTACTATCCTTTAGGGTAAATAGTAAAGGGAAGGATATAGTAATTATAAGCCCTAGATAAGCCTTTATAAGGTATAATTTAGAGATAATATAACCTATAGCTATATAGGTTCTAAATAGGAATTAGTATACTAGATTTAATAAGGATAATAACTATACTATTAGAATATACTATAACTTAGCTAGTAAAGTATATATAAGCCCTAGCCTAGTAATTCCTTATTAAGATCTAATTATTTAGGAAAATATATAGGTAATTAAGGGCTTAATCCTATAGGTATTTACTAAACTATTAAGGAGTTAGGTAAGTAAAATACTAAGGAAACTAGGGTTTAAGTAAAAATCCCTTATAGAGTTTAGAAACCTTATACTTAATAAGCTATTAATATAGTATATATAGATTATACTATAGTTAGAAAGAGGGGAAGCTATTTTACTACTATATACTAAAAGGAATCTAACTTTTAATATAGTAAATAAGGCTAGAAGGCCTCTCTAGGATACTAGAATTACTAGGATAGTCTAGCTTACTCCTTATAAAGAAGAAACTCTAGGGTTTTATCTATATACTCTTTTACTTATATTTACCTTATAATTCCTAGATATAATCCTAAAGATAGTAGCTAAGTTTATAAAGATATACTTAAAAGATATTTTCTATATAATAAGGTTACTTATAGTATTAGTAATTTAGGGAGACTTAATAAACTTAAAAACTTACTAAATAAAAGTATTTCTTCCTATACCTAGAAAGCCTAAACCCTAGGGTATATTACCTATTAGGGCTAAGTAGTTTTATCTATATTTTTAATACTAGTTAAGATTATATTATAATTTATAACTATCTAGATTCCCTTATTTATTTTAGACTATACCCTTATTATTAGTAAGAACTATAGAGCTATAGGGTATATAGGGAGTAATAAGAGATTAATAATCTATATAAAGAGATAAGGTAGTGTAAAAGAAGCTAAAGTTAATAACTTTAAGAGTAAGTAAAATACTTACTAACTTCTAACTACTTATAATACTAATCTATCTTTAAGATAATATATATAGACTACCTATTAGGCTAATAGAATCCTTAGACTACATAGATAATAACCTATTATTAATTATTTAGGGTATATTAGTACTTAGGTCTTTTAGCCTAGTAGGGTTACTAACTATTATATACTTACCTATAATATAAGAGGTAGTATTACCTAGGGACTTTATATAATAATATTGCTTAACTAGAGCTTTAATATAAGATATAAGGCCTAATATTAAATATAAAGACTATAAGAAATAGGTTATAATAAGGTTAGCAAGTAATAATAAGCCTTAGTATCTATAGAGAGTAAGGTAGCCCCTAGTAATAGAAATACCTAATAGTACTAGGAAAAGAGGAATAGTTTAAATTATTAAAATAAGTACTAATAAGTTCCCTAAGAATAAAGATAAAAACCCTTCCTTTACTAATAAGGATAAGGCTAAGGATAATAAGGATTTACCTAAGAGTAATAATAAATAAACTCCCTCTAAGAATAAGGATAGTAGTAATAAAGAGTTATCTAAGAATAATAATAAGGGACCTCCCCTTAAAGGACCTCCCCCTAAGAACCCTCCTAAGGCTAGAAAAGATAATACTAATAATCTACCTAGGGATTTAAGTAAGAAAAAGCCTACTAGATAGGATAATAAAGATAAGGACCCTAAGCGTAGGAAACTTAACTAAGAGCCTAAAGAGAAGTCTAATAATAAGAATATAAAGAAGCCTAATAATAAGGATAAGAAGAAACTTAATAATAATATAAGCACTAGATTAAAGCAAAAGAAAGACCCTAGTAATATTAGATCTTTTTAACTATTATTACTACTACTATTACCCCTATTATACTTATAAGGTAAGGTAACTCTATTTTTAAGTAGGTAGCTTACCCTTATTACTACCTCTATTTAGGTAATAAAATTAGTTATAGGTAAGTATTAGTTTTATTTCTAAGATATATTCCTATTTAAAGATATTAATATCCCTAAAAAAGATACTATTATATTAAATTTAATATCTATCCTTTTATATTATACTTTCTAGGCTAATTATAAGATAGTAAAGTTAACCTTAACTCCCCTTAGCGAATTAATAGGGGTTACTACTAAATATTAACTAATTTAAGATTTATAAGACCTAATAAAGATTACTATTAACTATAGGATACTTATTTTCTTAGATATATTTATCTTTAATAAATATAGGGATCTTTAGCTAAGGGGCATACCCTATCTAGCTAAGGTTAGGTCTATATTCTATAAGGAATATAACTATATAGTAAATAAATTTAAATTAAGAGCTAATAAAGAGAATACTCTTTTATTATCTTTATCTCTTACTTTACTACTAAGGATTAAGATATTTAAAAACTAGTTAAGGCTTCTATTAAAGAGCTTACTTTCTTATAGTTATATTATAATAATACTAACCTAGTAGCTACTAAAAATAAAAACCTTAAAGTCTTAGCTTATAAAGAATTAATAAAGATATAATAAGGGTAAGGTTAAGGTAATTAAGGTACGAGCTACTATTTCTAATACTTATTAATTACTTTATACTACTTTAGTAAAACTTAATAAGCTAATTAACCTTTACTAGGATAGCCTTAATATTATTAAGGCTAAGGAAGTAAGCTTATATAAATTAAAGAAGATTAGTAAAACTCTAATAGTAGCCTTAAATAAGAAAAAGGGTATTATTATTATTAGAGAAAGTTTTAGTTCCCTATCCCTAGGATAGGATAGTAAAGATAATAAAGGAGCTATTAGCTAGCTAGGTTTATAAGCTAATGCCCTAGGCCTTAACTAGTTAGATAATATTATCTTTACTAAGGCTATAGTAAAGTATATATATAGAATTAAGGGAAGACTTTACCTCTTAAGGGGTTTAGGGAGGCTTAAAACCCTAATCTTACTAAAGAATAATCTAATAAGGTTAGGAGAGATAATAAGAGGAAATTATCTCTCTCTAGGGATACTAGATATCTATAAGAATTTATTTATAGAGTTTAGGATAAATAAGGAGGGGTTAATACCCTTAGGGGAGATAGAGGTGCTATAAGAAAGTATTATTAGAATTAAGGGCTAATACCCTAGGAAAGGGGGAATAGCTTTATTTTTATTTTTTTTTAGTTAAGGGTAACTATCTTATTACAGGTAGACATGTTAGGGGGCAGGTGTAAGGCACCTAACTCACTTTATAAAACCCCTCTTAGTGGTTGCTTATAGAGTTTTTATCTCTGGGAATCTTTTTTTTTTTAGAACTTTAATTTAAAGGAGGGGGTTATTTAATAAAAGGTTTGAATTCTTTCTTAAGATCGTGTTTTTAGTGTCAGGCATGTTCGACACGGTCGGATATGCACATGTCTTTGAGTTTGATGAATCAAACCATGGCTTGCCTGTTCGAAAGCTAATGCAGAATCGCGTGCGGATTACTCTGGCATAATTGGGGCAGATATTGAGTTTTCAGATAAGGATGTTTGTTGATAAGGACAGGAGAAGATGAAGATAGAAGATGTCCGAGATATGATTGTGCGATGCACCAATTGGATCTCACGATTTGCTTCACTTATCTTTCCACGCGTGGAATGGTTGTGAATGCCGCTCGAGACTTGCTGTAGACCACTGAATGTCACCGCGAAAAATATCCCCATCAGAACGAAGAGAACAGAATGGAGAAGACCCATTGACCGAGGGCGCCAAAATCGCAGCATCACCGTCGCAACCGGTCTTCTGCCTCGCCGCTCCCACGACTCCTTTTGCTCTCATCCAACATCCCTTCTTCAAAAAGAGCTGCCCACCGACCCGCCAGGTCTTCCAGATCCCAACCCATTGACGAATCGGTCCCGACTTCAGCAGCCACCGAGGTCACCAATTTCCCGTCCAGGCCGCAAGGGACGAACCGCGCCCATGGGTTAACACTTCCGTCCCCAGTAACGGGAATGTCAACGTTGACGGCGATTCCCAGCGCAGTCACATGCCTGCGATGGTGAACTCCTAGCGCAGCAATCTTGCGTGGCTGTCCAGTGGGCGCTGAAACCCACACGCCCGGCTCGTCCCGAGCAATGTAGGTCTGGATTCCGAACAACTCGGACAGTAAGCGTTGTGTCGTTGTCTCGAGATGATTGGCGTACGAAGCAACGCCGTACTTGGGATACAAGCGTGAGTGCATGTCGATAATGGGCCAGAGCACTATTTGGCCCGGACCATGATACGTCGTGAGCCCTCCGCGATTCGTTTTCATTACCTGCGGTATGAAGCTCCGCGTGAGAGGTGATTGGCGATGCGTGAGCCCGACCTGCAGTGGACTTTGCAAGCAAGAAGTTTGCTCTGCGGTGAGATCTTCCTGCCGACGACCCAGGGTGAACGTGGGCTCGGCTTCAAACGATAGTAGTCGCGGTTTGGGCGCGTCGAGTACAGAGCCCAATTTGTTGCCTTTCTCTGACAGAGCCTTCCATGATAGAAATTTAGAGCGATGCTCCTCCTGGGCGTCTCCAGCTTGGCCGTAAGGCACCAAGCCGCATGGGCCTTGTCCTCTGAGATGGAAATGCTCCAAGATGCTCAAAGTCCCCTGTGCCTGTGGACGAGTCCATTCCCGCGACACGGATGTATTCAGTGAAATGCCGGCTGCCTTGTTCCTTGGCCACCCACTGCAATGACCTGAACGTTCGGCACGTAAAGCGCATGGCGAGACTGCAGAGAAGCCACGTCGCGCAGGGGCCCCTGGTAGCATTATCTGAAAGACATGGACAGCAGGTTGCGAGTGTGCGGGATACAAGATGTCAAAAGCTTTGTTTACGGGTAGGTCCAATGAGATGAGCTCACACTCAAGGTCGTGTTGACGTGTCACGAACTTGCTCGGGCCCAGTCACGTGCAGCCACTGTCGGAAGATATGAGTAGGCAATGGATGTCCTGGAGTCGGTTTGTACTTGTCCGCAGTTTCCGAGTAGTAATCCGACAGCATGTATTGTCGACTGGTTTCCTATCAATAAATAGTTGGCATGAAATAAAAGCCCAGGCCAACTAGAAAGCATGAATACTTCACATTTGCAATTCGCAACCATTTGTTTCACTGAAAGGACCGTTAGCTTCTCTCCAAGACTCTACAAGGACCCATCCCCCTATATAGGCTAACTATCTGGCATTGTTGACTGACTGTTAACTCGACTTAACACCCCCCTCCCGCTTTTGCTTACTACGCGCAGTACCTTGTCCCTCCATTTGCACAATTAGTTATACCCTGCTTGTTTTTCGTTTTCACAGTTGTTCCTTTTTTCTGGTGGAAAAACGAATCCTTCTTATCACGGCACTAGAGCGCAGTTAGCATTAAGACTACTAAAAGGGTAGGAATAATATGTATGCGTTATGGTTATCTTACGCAATAGGTATTAAGGCCGTTGGCTTCGCAACCGCCATCGCCATAGGCTCCGTCATTGCAGTACATATCCGTAATTGGCACGTCGGCAGGGACTTCAATACCATCATCAAAGGCCATGGCCGCCGGGATCAAGAGGAGCAAGAGGAGCTTCATTTCGGCCGTCTGGTACGGATTGGATCGGATTGCATTGGATTCGCAGGTGGGAAGGAGGAATTTTACTGTTCGTCTTCTTATGCAGTCAACGCTGTTTGTTAATGCTAGGTTTTTTTTTTTGAGCTGGTCAAATTTGCTGGCAGGCTGCCTTTTTATGTATACTCGCGAAACAGAATCTCCGGAAACCTGCCAGGAAGTGTTTTGTGTTCTTACAAAGTTTATCATACAATTATCATTAGTCCGCACGGACGTCCGCGTCTCAAGCCGTGTCCTCTGCACGAGACCCCGGACAAGGACCTAATTAGCCAGCGAGTCGTAACTCACCAGGTAAATTGAATGAGAGGCATAAAGGGGATAATAACTATCGCGAAGGTCGCGAAGGTTAAGCTAATGGTCGGAGGGTTCAAAGGGTTGTTTTGTAATCATTATTAGAGTTGGAAGACGAAGCTGCTGCTTGCTGTTGATGAGGAGGATGATGATGATGATAATGATGACAGTCCTAATGACCTTAATGCCTTAGATTCTAATAAGTAGAGGAAGAATCTAACAATAACTAGGATAAGTCACTTTTATATGTAATTTGTTTCGTAGGGGTACCTCATTCAATTTTCCTTGTGTTTAGGACTATAGAAAGGGTAATAAGCCTATTACAAATGGCTAAAACCGAGTGCGCACCCCTGATAGTAGCGAAATAACCAGGAATAAACTTTGCCTGAAATTGATCAAGGATGCATCTTAGCCAGCTCATATTGCCAAAATGAACAAAGAGGGGAAATCACTGTCGGAGATTCACATGCAGTGAGGGAAATATCGCTCTACGCGACGTCTCTCTAACCATCAAAGGTGGTCAAAGGGTTGTTTTTTGCCCGTCGCACGGGAAGGTGAGTTGTTGCACTTGAAGGGTTGATTACATGAAGCAACTTTCTTTCTTCTCCTCCTGTAACGTAACCCTGTATTGGAATCCGTCCATACTGATGACATGAATTTCTAGCGTTAAAAGCAAAATTCTTCTCTCGTTGCTGCGCCTCGTTGACACTACCGGCGACAATCATTGTGGATGGCGTTGATCTCTGCCGCGCTTCTAGAGCTGCAATCCGGGAGCAATGCTTCATCACTGTGCCACAGGATCCTGTGCTTTTGCCTGATGCCTCACTGAGATTTTGTCTTGACCCAGGTGGCGAGGCTGACAAGAATGATTTGTTGGATGCATTGCAAAAGACAGGCGCCTGGGAAGGACCTAATGGTCAAAACTTTGTTTTCCTTCCAGGCACCCATACTGGTAATCGCAACATTAGGCGGGATCAACATGGCAAACCTTGGTCAACCGAGAACGACAGTATCTTTTTGACAGATGAAGCACTACATGGCTTGTTAAAGTTCCAGAAGATGGCTAGAGGAGGCTCCGCGGTCATTGAAGTGAATCATCCAGCAAAGCCCATCTCCGTGTTGTTTAGCGCCGCATCCCTGGTATTATAGCCACGTTTCATCTTGCCGCTGAAAATCCCGGATCAGTTGTCGGCGAGACGGCCTTGGATCCGTCGCAGAGTCTCCCAGGTTCAGTGGTCAGCTGTCGCGACGACTTGACACATTCAGCTTTCATGTCTCTCCTTCTTCAAGAAGCAGGGAGGATCGAATCCAAGATAAGCGAAATTACGAGCCCGGTGGCTGGCAACTCTGAAGATGTCTCATGCATTGTTGATATCGATTCACTTGCTTTACAGCCTGATGCGCTATTGCGGTGGCGGGAGACTGTGGTGAATTCGCCATCTGCCTCGAATGTACGACTTGGTCGCAACGCACGACTCTCTACCACTCAGAAGCAGTTGAGCCCAGAGAGCCTTGCTCAACGAATTGCAACCGTTATGCAATATGACAAGCATGGCCTGCTAGACCTTATATTGTATCACGACGGACACGAGGAGCAGCGCAAGCCGGCGCGCAAGATGATTTGGTCAATGGTTCCGGAACAAATTGTAGAAAGCCTTGCAACTTGGATTGCGAAAGGGGCGGAATCAGATGATGACTTCTTCTCCTTCGCTGTTGCAGATATTTTGAGCCTCAAGTCCTTAAAGGTTTAGCAGACAAGCTAGCGCCAAGGATCGAAGCATGCCTCGTTGCAAAATCAACGTCTCGATCCGACCATCATGATAAACAGCTGCAGCTTTGGTTCTCTTTTCATCAACTGCTTATTGATCTGGCCGAGTCTATCGTCAGATGCGAAAAAGTCGAGACATTCATCTCCACGAGTCTGTTCATGTTTTGGACGGTTCATCACCTTCTGCCGGCTTTGGATTCGGAGACCAAATTGAAGGCATCTGAAGCCGGCAACACTTTCCTTCGATGCTACTTGACGTCAGTTCTGTTGATTGAGAGCTCATGAGGACCTCAAGCCATGGTCGTCCGTGATTGCAACGGGATGCAGCAAGTTCCTCTTGCCTAGCTTTGTTGTTACAGCGAAATATATCTAAGCAACACTTAACATAGTTCGTGAAATAAATACTTTCAAGTATTCTCCTTCAATACAAAGCTTACTGGAATTTGGCCTCAAATAGCCGCACGCCTTGTTGACCTGTTCCTCTATGAAATTCTGACCTTCTTAATTTGGCCTGGCTGTAATAGGCTAGTACTCCCGTTCGCAATCACCGTGAGGTCCCTCCATTATTAAAGGCATCGAACGGACTACCCATCTCCTGCGTGCCCGTGGGGATCTTGCACGATGCTTCGGCCTCCTGGACCACAATAAGCTAGGCCGTCTTTGCCGCCGCTGAAGATGTCCTTCCCAATAGAGAAGCCCTTGGTCAAATGGTACAGAATCCGCGAGAGGTGTCCGCGAAATATCTCAAACTCGGAGACCACGTATTGTTGAATCGGCGATACCATGACAGCGACGGGCGAGTCATCGTTTCGGACAAAGGCCATGCCTCCCAATGGGGCCATGGACGCACGCACTGCATCCTCCATGACGAGGTGTCTTTGGCTCGGCAAGTCACGCCCATCAGTCGAATGTCGATGTTTTTGTCCGCCGGTCCGCAGCTCTGAGGAAGCACCTGTCACGACATGATTTTACGGCCACCGGTGAGACGCATTCGTGTCGACGCATTTCACGAGCCTCGGGTGAGACCAATGTCCGACGCTAGGACCTTGGAATCCCCCGTAAGCAAGCACAGCGCAAAGCGACTACGGGTTTTGTGAACTTGGCTAGCCAAGTACCCAAAGGCCGGGGGGGGATAGCTTGAGGCAGACGACGCGACTTGTTGCGCCGGGCTGAAAAGCTCATGAACAAACCGTGGAAGTCAGTCAGGCTTCGAGTTTAGTTGTGGAAAATGTGGGCCTTTAACAGTTTGACACGACGCTTTGCACTGAGCTTGTTATGGCTTATTATGAATCCACTTGGCTTTCGTCCCGAACCGGGCATCTCACCGGCATTTGATATACAAACAAGCTCTCCCATTCTGAGGAATCTATAATTGCAAATTGAGCTCAAACTTGCAACAAATTGGGACCTCCTCTCTGGCTTCGTGGTTTAGTGGTATAATTCTCGCTTAGGGTGACACCTTACGCTCAATTTGCGAGAGGTCCCGGGTTCGATCCCCGGCGAAGCCCCAGTACGCTCCATTTTTTGGAAATTTCTCTATTTTGCTAGCTGTCTTTTGAACCGGCATTTCTGTTCGTTCCCCTTGGCCAGGGGTTGAGATAAATGGGCGTGACGGAGTATATAGGGGCTAGAAGGGTTTGTGAAATTCAATGGAGGGAATTTCAATCCCCATGTGTGACGACGCACTGTACGTATAGCGAAATAAATTTATGTAAGCTATTGTTTTATTGGAGGTACTGCAGTATATTAATAAATCAGGATCCTCCCTCCTTCTCATTCTGAAAAAAAGAAAGTTAGCATAGATCAAGCCATTTTAGACGTCTTCTAGATAGATGCTCAAAAAGAGAAAGGAGAGCTAAAAAACATACAACACCGGGAATTCGCTGGTCGTCTCCGACCCAACTACTAATCCGGCGCTCGCCAGATTGTCATGGGAGATCGGACGGGTTCCTGATATTTGCTAGCGGCTGTGGTCGTATGTGGTAGTCTGAGGTTCAAAATCGAATTATGAATGTATTGAAGATGCAGGCGCCTTGCTCAATAAGACAAAGGAGCAAAACCACTGGGAAGCTTGTTGTTGAATGTCATGGCGGAGGTGCCTACCCGGGAGCTTTCCATTCCTTCATAGAAACTATTTTCTATCTTTGATGCTTCGACCGTCATTTGAACAAGGTAGCTTGCTCTCCTCCTAGATGACTTGGATTTTGAAGATACACCCGTGAAACAAGATTATTCAGTACAACCTGTGCAGGGAGCTTGACTTTCCACGGTATTCCGGCAGATGGACCATGAGAGTTGTACATCACAGCTAGCAGCGCAAGCCTGTAAAAGGCGCCCGATTGGGTATGAGCTCATTGCCGAATGCGTTGCCGCATAAGCCTCAACACAACGGAGCAATAAAAGGAGGCAATGCGGTGTGCAAGTGCGTCTCACCATCGTGTTCGCGGCACCATGGTCAGCACGCAACAACAGTTGCACCATTGGGACGATGGATTCAAGGCCAGAAATCAAACGTCAGTCTATGCTCTCCTACTTCTCCAATCGCGCCATATCCGATGACACCTATTTGTGACGGTGCTGCCCGGCATGCCACCCCCAGTCCGTATTTCAGCATGTAACGAGGCCAGCGCCAAATCGACACTTCGGTCTTTCTAGGCCCTTTGCTGAAGGAACCAGTTTTTGATGATGAAGGATCATTATAGTCTTGAACAATAAGCGATTATCTCATTCACGGGCGTTGGCCATGAGAATACATGCACCTACCCAATTGGGCAATCATGAAGCTACGGCGAGCATCAAGACGAGATTTGGCCATTGAACAAAAAGAAGTCGCTACTAACACATGTGTATCTTTGAAGTCGGGCACGGCGTTGGTGGGGGCCAAGACATGTTGGCGCCATTTGGAAAGGTTGGAAAGTGGCCAACACTCGAAAAAAAGGTCAGTCCAAGCTGTCATGACGTTGACTTTAGTCACGGGCTTCGGCGTAGCCAGCGCCGTCGTCGGTCGTCCGTCGTCGTCAAACGTGAAGGCTTGTCAGATGCGGAACAGCGCCTGGATCGAATGTCGGGCGGGTCGCCGTGGTGACATCAACCGATCAGACGCTTTTACAAAAGAGAGAGAAAAACCACATACGGACTAGACGACGTCAGGTTCTCGCCCAATTCAACCAATGGCGTCGCGGTCAGAGCCAGCCAATGTCGTCATCACCAAGCTACGGCCCCACTTGCTCTGGGCGCAGACTCGGCACAAGTAACAAGGTTGGTTGTCGGCTTGTTTTTCCATTCCCCAGCTTGCATATGCCCGAAAGCCCAAAGCAGGCACTAGCTCGCGACTAACAGCACTAACAGCCGGCCGGCACCAGACAGCTCGGGCTCGTAATTTGGGCTTGCCCACCCCCGTCCAAGTCTGCCTGTGAATCAAGATTTTGCCTTTATTTTCTTTTTATTTTGGTTTCTGTTTTGCCAACACAGCTGCGTGCTTCGTGCTGCATACTGCCTGCTGCCTGCTGCCTGCATACTCCGTGCCGGTGACGCCAATTTCGATGCCCACCCCCCCGGTCCCCCTCCCGCCCGTCTCCCCAGAGTCCCCACCCAGAACCCAGGCCCCCCCCCCCCATCCCCCCTGTCCCATCGACGCAACTCAGAGGTCACCGCACTAGCCTTAGGGGGCTTCGGCGGTATTACAGAACAGGCTTGCTTTATTACCTGGCGACACCCTCCCCTGCATACTTTGTCGGATTTTTCCTCTATTTTATTCCTCGCTTCCACTCTTCTTCCTCCGTCCACGACTCCACGAAATCCAAAACCTGTGATTCGTCATCGCCATCACAGTCCCTTCTCATACGAGGTACAGCCGTACAGGCTCCCAATAATTCATCATGCCCAAGAGTAAGTCATTTCTGCTCCAACCTGCCGTCTGCATCGCCGTGACGTCGTTTCCTTCACCGCTTCTCGCTGCCCCGAACGTCGTTTTCGACAACAGCCCAACCATTGGTTGCTCTGCATGACGACAACGACCTCATTCGCAACAAAGGATCGCTTTTGCAACTTGTATTTTGCCGCAAAGTCGTACTAACCAGTCTGAAAATGTAGATTTCCCCCTCGGCCTTGGCGGCCTAGTCATGCTGGCGACGTCCATCCTCTTCCTCTTCTTCATCATCCTCTCCGGCGTCAGCGACTCCACGCCTCTCAACAAAACGTACTTCTTACGCGCCAACACCGAGGGCATATCCGGCGCAAAAGCTTGGTCCCAGTGGACCTACTTCTACATTTGCGGCGACGACAACCTCGACTGCACCAGCGCCAAGGCCGCCATGCCCTTTGGTTGGGCATGGGACACGGGTGCCCAGAATGTCCCTGACGGTCTCGGCGGCGGCTACGGCGGCGGCACCACTTCGTTCAAGTTCTTCTACATGTGGCGGTTCAGCTGGGTCTTCATCATCATCTCCCTCTTCTTCGAGGTCCTGGCCTTCTTCTCCGGCTTCCTCGCTTGCTGTGGCCGTCTCGGCGCCGCCATCAGCTTCTTCGTTGCCGGTCTTGCGCTCGTCTGCCACTCCGTCGCCACCTCTCTTTTCACTGCTACCTTTGTCATGGCCCGCGACCGGTTCCGCGACGCCGGCCGCGAGGCTACTCTTGGGAGGTACGGGTTCGGATGGATCTGGGGCTCCTACGCCGCTTTGCTGATCGCCACTGTCCTGTTCGCCCTGGGCATCCGCGGTGACAAGTCGCAAGCCAGCGGTGGTAGCGGAGGCGGCATGTTCAGTCGCAAACGCAGCACTCGATCATACGACGGCCGCCGTGTCAAGGATGACTACTCGTAAAGTTCAATGCCCCCCCAGCGCATGAACGGAAGCGGCACGGGGAATATCTCGGAGGGAAATTTTTCACAAAAAAATCTCCACAAAGCATATAATACCAGCTCATCTACTGTCGACACATACGACCTAATCGCCGAGTTATTGCTGTGCTCCCGTGCCCCCTGCTTCCTCTGCGGCTCAATCAGAAAAATCGTCATCGAGTGTATTTCCAATTTGGCCCAGAAATGCGTGTTGTGTTTGTTATACGGGGAGCCCGCCACTGAACGAAGCCTGGATGGAGTAATCGATTGTCCCTTTCTTGTCTCTCACATTCCGCGGCTCTCGTCTTTAATTCTCTTCCCCTCTTACGTCTCAGCTTACAACTCTTTCATGAACTCTCGGCGCTGGTACTCGGATTTCATTCACAGATTCTTGAAAATTTCACGATTAACGCCTTGCGATTGTGAAGACTGCGATGAAACCACCTGAGTATCCGAAGACACGGGACATGCACGGAAAGACTGTGATGGGACGACAGCACATATATATGTTTTTAAAATTTCAAGGGAGGGCCATGTTTTCACTCGTTTTGGACGGACACGGCACATACTTTGATGTGGTGGCTGTTGGGATACCCTATGCCGGAGATGACTTGGTTGTAATCCATGTGCGTAATGTTGAATTGAGCAGAGTAATGAAATAATTTACTGTCGAAGCTTGATCTGCGAGTGAAGTTGCTGATCTGTGAAATGGTGAGTAAAGTCCTACGTTGTATGCACAATTTGACCGCGATGGAATACGATTTCATAGCATGGGCGAATTCTACACTCCCGTGTGTCGCCGCACATGGGCATTACTTGTGACTCGATGGCTCTGTTCTCTGCAGAACCCACTACAGAAACGGGATTAATTGATTAATTGCATAGCATCCGTTCTTCCCTCCGCAGCGTGCTCGCTGGACAGGGGCCCGAGGAATAATAGACGGATAGACGCGAGGAGATGCAAATAGGAAATTGTGGTCCGGGGTTTTATGACACGATGCTCATCAAAGAAGCAGTTATTGATACGCTGATTCAATAAATGCTGCTACAGAGAAGCGCATTTGCTAATACTTCTTCTACGCTTACATGCCATCCGCCACTCATCAGCCACCACAAATTGCACCATGTGCGCGCTGAGAAAATGGACCATCTCCCTGACTGACTAAAGCCCGACAACTTGAAATATTCAGATGCCCCCACTCGCCCCTTTCTCCTGTGTACCCATACATGATGCAGTGTCCGTCCATCAAGGAAATAAAGAAACCATCGGTGCTCCTCATCTGGTTTTAGAGCCGATAAGAATCATGGTGAAAATAAGAGTGACAAAAAAGTGAAGAAAAGAGGAGATGGGTTGGTCGTCGCGTATTGGGTGCCTGAGAAAGGTGACTTGAGTGGAGTCGAGCCTCATACTCCTTTCGTGTTCAAGGGTTGTAGAGTCGTGGAGGTTGCTCACGCACGTGTCGCGAATTGGCCTTCGCCGAACACAGATAACCAGCTCTGTTGTCGGCTTTGGCACCATGTACAAGATGCTTTTGCCTGTCCCAACATGAGTAACAGTCAGTAGATAAGGTATTGGTGGGTCCAAGATGCAATGTAAGTTCATGTTCTGATCGCTGTGGTGTGCTTATACGTGGCCGTGCATCTCGAAACAAGTCGCTCTCAAGGTCCATCGTTCAATATCGGACTATTAATGGGACTGGCCGAGTCCAATGGAGCCGCGTGAAGGGCTGGACGGGAGGATTTGGCTTCCTCTGCTGACTTGGCTTTGCCTCCGTCTAGCACTCCCCTCAACCAACTGGCCACTTCTTCGTCGGCGGTGTCGTCCCCTCCGAGCTTGAGATACCCAACAGCCTCCGATACCTTATCGGCCTCTTCTCCCTCTTCAGCCTCCTCTGCTATCGTTTCAGGCTTGGAGAATGATTGCAGCCAGGGATGATTAAGAAGCATGGCGTAGGTTGCTCTCATATTGGGAATTTTGTGCAGGCAGCTCGAAACAAAGCCCTGGGCGGTATCAGAATAGCCCTCTTTGGGGAGATCGGGTGGGTCGCCTTCAACGATGGCCTAAACGTAGGGGATGTCAGCAATGCTTTTCTTGTAACTTCGAAGGGGATAGCTTCTTCGGGATGCAAGAGCAGAAAGGGTTGAGTCACGTGTCTGAACTTACGTTCAGCTGACTGAAGATGGTAGATGACACCTCGGGAGGATAAGGATATCTGCCCATCGCGCATTCGATAATGGTCAACCCCAAGCTCCAGATGTCGCTCTGCACGCTATATGTTCCATCTGAAGTTCCTGGTGCAGTCATACTCCCACCAGAAATCCGTTCTGGGGCCATATAGCTCTGGCAACCAATATTGGTTTTGGCTATACTCGCCACAAGATTACCACTGACGCCGAAATCGCAAATCTTGACCTGGCCGCTCGAGTTGACCAAGATATTGGTCGGCTTCACGTCGCGGTGTATGATGTTATGTTCGTCTTTTAATGACTTGAGCCCCATCACGGTAGAGTACGTAATCTTTCGCAAGACATACTCGGGGATGCCGCCAGTATACAGCTTGTCGATGGAACCTCCGTCCATGTACTCAATACACATGTATACCGCTCCTTCTTGGTAGAAAGCACCGTAGAAATCAATGATGTACGGCGAGATACACTCGTGTAGAATGACGAGCTCTTTCAAGATGGTTGAGAATTTTGCGTCGTCTAGTTCCAATCGAATTTCCTTCATCGCCATCATCTTGCCGGTGGTTCCATCGCCCTCGCCGCCTGCCGAGTCGCTAGCGTGATCCTTTCTGTCGACGGGGATTGCTACGTCTGATACAGAATGTGGCAGGCGAACTCCAGAGAGACCTTGGCCGAAGCGCGGACCTTTTGGTTTGGCATGTTTGACCCGATACACAGTGCCATAATTGCCTTTACCAAGTTCTTCTTGTACTTGGATCTCATCGAGAGAAATGCTGAACGTTTGGCCGCTGGCAAAATTGACACCGGTCTTGGTGATGGTGGCTGCACCTTCAAATGTGATCCAACCCTTGTCAGCATCGATATACTTTTTGAAGTCGTCCAACTTCGAGCCCAGTCCAGATCCATTAGGTCGTGGTTCCCCAGGTTGCGGGTTTCCCGTAATGTCTGATAGCTTGGGTGCACCACTTCGTTTGAAACCTGGCGTAGGTGTTGATTTAGCACTGCCCATGTCTGACAGCGACATACCAAACTTGTTGGCCCTTCTCTCGCTGAGAGATGGTTTGATCACGGGGTCCGATCTATTATGCGGCACGGCGCTTGGTCGATTCATCGCATTGGGAGATAGTGCTAAGCCAGGAAATCCGGTTCGTCCAGGTCCGACGCCAGAGAAGGAAGGCGATGGAGAGTTCGGTGACGATCCCATGGGGGATTTGCTCATGCGCGCTTGATGCAGGGCCCGCGCCCTAGCCATGACATCGTTTTCCATGGCGCCGGCAGCAAAGGCTGGCGGTGTGTTGGAAGGTTTCCTAGCTCTCCCGAGAAGCCCCATGGCGGTGGAATTCGGGTTCATGTTTGGCGGGTCAGAGATAGATCGAAGTGAGGGCATTCGCTTTGGTATATCCGCCTCGGGAACTTGTGACGGAGTCAGGGATTGTGTGGTCTTGGTATCAGATGAGCCACTCTCTGAGTGCTCCATCTCGTCCGGCGTGGCCGGCATTGATTCGGAGTCGTTCATGCCGAGAACGTAGGTGGACGCAGTAAGAAAGCAATAGTCTAAAGCGGATGGCACAGCCGGTTCCGCAAAAGTTCGCCTATGTCAAACCATACACGCTCGCATTTAGACGTGCCGTGGCTTGTCGTGGGATGCTGTTTGTGCTCCTGAGGTTCTTCTGGATGTCGATTACGTCGGCGATATTAACCCCAAAAAAAAGTGAGCGGGGAAGGCTACTTTGTCGCGGGGAGGTTGTAGGACTTGCTAACGAAAGACGTGGAGGGGGGACCAAGTCGAATCATTGATGCGACGCAATGGCGCCAGGCAAGTGGCATGTGGCAGCGGTATTACAGGGCAGGTGCAAGCACTGGAAAGTGGAAAGTCCAACAAGGTCTGTCTGGACTGTACTGTACGTCGGTACCTCACCTCGCGGGTAATCAAACCAGGAACGCTATTGGGTCCACTCGGGGATCCCAGGGACTAAACCATGTAATCCGTACGGACTAATCCGTATGTCGCTTTGCTTTCAGATATGAAATCTTTTCAACAATCGGATTCTCAGCGCATATTCGTTGGCACAGCTAAACAACACATGTTATGTGTTCATCGTGTACAGTAGTGGTATCTATGCTGACAATTAACTGGCGACATGTCCGTATTGAGCGTGCGTATGTTACTCAGTAGCTTCATATCAGCTACCCTGCACCCAAGATGATGTTGAAGCTTGTCGACTCCGCCTCAATACGCCAGCCGATGCGTTTGACCATGTCGAGATATGCCTGTCTGCACGGCGCCCTCCTCTCCTCCGTACGAAGAAGTAATGATAATCCTAGATAATTGCCATCAAACTCGTACTACGTGTGATACAACACTGGAGTACATCAAACCGACACCACCAGCTGAGTTAGAAATTTGATGAGAACCCGCCGGGTGCATGTCACACAGCTTGAGCCGCATAAATGAATCTGTTTCACCCTACGGCCTACGGATTAGTTCTCGTTTGTTTCCCATGGAGCTCGTTCACGTGATGAGTCTAGGCAAAGGTGGACGGCGTCAGCCATTGCTGAACTCTTCCCTTCTCTTCAAAGGTAAACAAAAATGGTCAAAGGGCGGCACGAGTGTTGCCAAGACCGGTCAAATGCGCAGGATCGTGCTTGATACGGTAATGTGACATGGTGATTGTCTAAATTCTTGGCAATGCGACATGGCATTTTGCGGATTGAAATCCGCCAAGGACAGGAAATACCAAGCCTCTACGGATCCGTACGGAGTAAATCATCCATCTGCCTAATGAGCCATCGGGAAGGATTCTGCCTGATCTGTAGAATTGTTCTCACAGATCAGAGAATGGTGAGTGTGAGTGACCAGGGTGAATCACGTTGTCATGTCTGTTGCATAGCCGAGAGGACGGAGGCAAGGCATGGTTCCGTGCCAGGCGGACCGGCTCGAGGCCCTCCTCTCCTCCGTACGAAGAAGTAATGATAATCTGAGGGACATTACTCCGTATGCTTTGGCGCAATTTCGCAATTTACTCCGTACATTTACGTCCTGCTCCGGCGGTCCCATCACATATCAATTAGCAGTACGCCGCTTGGCACTTGTTGACGACATGGCTTTGGGCTTAGCCTTGATGTTTCCCTCAGAAACTTGTCCTTCATCAAAGGAGACTGATAACGGGCCGCCACCACTAGCTGGCTTTCTCACAGCCCAACTTGTTTTGGATCCCTTTTCATACCGTGCGGCATGGCGGATGAGATGTGATTCCTTGGCCATCTTGTAGACGCAACGACGACTGCTCGCTCCATCTAGCTACACGTGGCCCACGCGCGCACGTCCACAGGTCAAACCTTGTATGTATTGCAGGCAAGCTTGATCGATCGCTTGCAGGTTGCGCCACATATGAGCCGTTCCACAGACGATAGACGGAGTATGCCGTAGAACAACAACCTCAGGGAAGCTGGAGAAGACAACGGGTCGGCAGCTGACCGTCTAGTAGTGTCTGGTAGTGTCTGTCTGCTGGTGTTAGTCTGGCAACCAAGCAGGTTCAACCGCAAGCACTAGAAGTCCTATGTATGACACGTTCTTGGTATATCAGGATAAGTTGATCTTGCCAAGACATTGCGTGGCGATTACGTCAAAGGTTGAGAAGAAGGGCAGTACATTATACCTTAGCAGTGGACTTACTATTCTCGGGAGACCTGGAAGTCATGAACAACGTGGAAAAAGTCTGGTCTGGTGCATCGTTGCAGCCTGCGATGATATGTACTCCTCCGTGCAGTCCGAAAGAAATCACCCATGTTGGAAGTGGCAAGTCAAGGGTTGAAGGAGCATCCCCTCCGAGGTGCCAATTGTACATGTACATTCGGTTGTCTTCCGATCACGCCAGACCAGACGCCAGACAGACCAAGACTCCTCCTCTCTTTGCGTTGCACAGGGCGGGGCGGGTCACGGCTCGGCTTGGCGCTGGCCCCTGTTTCCCTCCAACTTCTTCCAGCTTGCCTTCCTCACCAGAGTCACCACTGACTGACTGACTCACCAGCAGCATAGAGCTCTGCGGGCTCGCGCTTCCCTCCAATTGAAATGAAACTTGCAAGACGCCAATCACCAGGCAGCCTTCTCCGCAATCAATCATCTTCAAGGGAGAATGTACGTTACGACGGCTTATTATTAAGGCCATGACTAGGTCGCACGCTGCGTCCGCCCACTACGGAGTACTTTATTTTAGCATGACGCAGCATTTTTAGACCGTCGAGTCAACAAGTGCGACCCAAACTGCCAAGCCAACCGGTGCACCCACCGAGACAGAGACCGAGACATGTTATGTACGTCTGATCGCAGAGCCCATCTCCCTCCTTCGATTTGTTGTGCTGGCTGCCGCTGTGTTGCAATCCGAACCACTGTATTTTAAGGTTATTCATTCTGCTGTACCATTCTCGACGTCGCGCTTTTCGTTGCCACCCACACTCGACGAGGCCGCCAGCTCGCCAACCCGTCACCCGCAACCAGCAACCCGCAACCAGCAACCCGCAACCCGCAACCCGCAACCCGCAATCCGCTGCACTACTCCGTTCTGACAGCAATAAAAGGAATCCCACAGCCCTCGCGAGAGCCGACATCCTTTCAGCGAACCGTCTCCGAAGCAACCCCGAGAGAAGCTGTTGTGCACCTCAACCAGCAATATACCCGCCTACTTTATCTCTTCGCCATTTTCTCCATCATCGCATTTGGCTATTGATGGATTTTGCTGGAGGCCTTCCCACGCCGACGTCCTTTCGTCTGGCACAGTTGGCCCAAGATGCTTACGACTTGCCGTTGAAAGTTTTCACGCAAGGGGGCGGCCCTGATAACCACCCTTCGCTGCCTCATCTGTGTTTACTCGTATTCGAGGCCGTTTTGGAAGTCGTCTGTGTCAGTTTGCCTGGGTACATCATCGCCCGGCTCGGTCACTTCGATGCCGATAAGCAAAAGTTCCTTGCGAACCTGAATGTTATGCTCTTCACGCCATGCCTCAGTAAGTAATCGTCAATCTCGCACCTGTCGCCTCGTGTTCTCAATCTAATCGCATGTTATCGTGGAATAGTTTTCACCAAGCTCGCCTCACAACTCAACGCCGAAACATTGTCCGAACTCGCCATCATTCCCGCCATCTTCATCGTCCAAACTGCCGTATCATGGGTGGTTTCCATATTAGTCGCCAAAGCCTTTCGATTCAATAAGCGAGCCGCCAATTTTGTCACTGCCATGGGTGTCTTCGGAAACTCGAATTCATTGCCCATCTCTCTTGTAATGTCGCTTTCTCAGACGATCAAGGGCCTTCACTGGGACAGAATACCCGGCGACAATGACGACGAGGTTGCCGCAAGAGGCATCCTGTATCTTCTGATTTTCCAGCAACTCGGTCAATTAGTGCGCTGGAGCTGGGGCTACCATGTGCTGCTGGCCCCCAAGGACAAGTACGCTGAATACCAGGATGAAATTGCCGAAGAAGGTCAACAACGATACCTTGATGAACCCCAAGACGATGACACTCGTGCTTTGATTGACCGGCTAGAGGGCGACACTGAGGAAGAGGACGAGAATCGCAGCCTGGACTCCCGAGACTATGTCCCCGCTGGCCGAACACCTATCGCTGGCGCATCGCAGTCTTCCATGGCCGAATACAGTGATGACGAAGACCTGCTTTCTCCCAAAAAGGCCAAAGCGACTTATTCGACCTTTCCTAGCCACCAACAAGGCGCCATGCGCGGGGAGAACGGTTCAAATCCATTTCCGCATGTCCGTGATCACCAAACCGATCGTCGGACTTTGAGAGCACGTGTCGGGGCTTATGGCCATAGACACATGCTCAAAGTATACAACGTCTTGCCCCGTCCTCTGCAAATAGTCATGTCTACGGTCAAGCGCAGTTTTGTTAAGACATCTTCCTTTGTGTGGGAGTTCATGAATCCTCCGTTGTGGGCCATGCTTTTCGCCGTCCTGGTTGCTTCGATCCCTGCGCTGCAGAAGCTGTTTTTTGAAGAAGGCTCTTTCGTTAACAACAGTGTCACGAATGCCGTGAAATCGAGCGGTGGTGTTGCCGTTCCGTTGATTCTTGTTGTTCTGGGTGCCAATTTGGCCCGAAACACCATGGCTCGAGATGACAATCACGATGCCGAGGAGGAACAGATTGGAACCAAGTTACTCGTTGCTTCCTTGCTGAGTCGCATGGTTCTCCCAACAGCCATCATGGCGCCTCTCCTGGCCCTCACTGCCAAGTATCTCAATGTCAGCATCCTGGACGATCCGATCTTCATCATCGTTTGCTTCCTGCTCACAGGCGCCCCGAGCGCTCTCCAATTGGCCCAAATCTGCCAGATCAATATGGTCTTTGAGAAGACTATGGGCCGCATCCTGTTCCAGAGTTATGTCATTTGGTCAGTTCCTTCATCACGTGTGGTCATTCCCAAATCGAAATCTAACAATGAGACAGGATCTTGCCATCTACTCTTGTACTAGTCATGATGGCCCTCGAGGTTGTTGAGTGGGCCAGGTGATTTGTTTTCGCGACTTCATGGCGAGATTTTTTCTTTTCCTTCAATTGTTAAGCATTTGCATCACTTGAGCAAAAAAAGAAAACTCCTAGTCTGCGCTCAGTATTATTGGGGTAATACCAAATTCTGGGACAATGGGACAAGGGGAGTGATGTAAACCACAAAATTGCGGAAGGGGAAAACTATCGCTATGTGGCACGTGACTTAGGGCAAAGATGTGATCAGAAGGGATAATAAAGGTAGAGAAAAGGATTAAATTAAAGCTAATTTCTATTATATAAATAGAAGGTCTAAAGCTCCTCTTTTATAAAGAGAGTATTTATTATAAATCTTATATACTTCTTATTCTAAGATAGTATATTAATATAAGGTATATTTTAGCTTCCTTAATATAGTTATATATATATATTATTTATAATTAGTTAATTTACTTACTACTAGGTAATATACCCCCTAATTAGTATTAAGGCTATTAAGACTACTAATTATTATATTAACTAGTAGATATATAGTATTTTATAATAGGTAAATCTAATATAAAATTAAAGTAAGCTTTCTTACTTTTATACCTATATTTCTCTTTTATAAAGGCTTTTCTAACCTAATAATTATAGGCTTCCTTTTCTTACCTTTATAATATACTTTTTATTAACTATCCTTATATTTTAATTAATATAAATCCTAATATAACTACTAAGGCTAAGGGGAAAGTATATCTTTAGTATAGTTTATTATCTCTTAAGTACTTAGCTTATTTATCTAGTTATTTAGCCCTAAATAACTATCTAAGCCTTAGTATAGCTTTTAATAATCTTTTCCCTCCCCTAGCTAGCTTTAAGTAGCTTATTAGTAAGTTATAATCTTCTATAAAGAAGCTAAAGAAGTATTCCCTATATATATCTTTATAAGCCTTATACTCTATTAGGGCCTAGATAAAAGGTAGTTATATAAGGTATAATCCTTTATAATCCTTATAGAAGTAACCTATATATACTAAGCTTCTCTCCCTTAACTAATAAGTACTAATATTATAGCCTAATATACCTATACCTTATAATACTTTATAAGATATACCCTATAATAGGTATATTTAAGTAAGTCTTATAGGTAAGGGTAACTTAGGTTATTACTATAAGGTTAGGTCTAGATAATCTTAGAGATACTACTTATATAATATTAGTAATTACTATTATTAGCCTTTATATAATACTTATATTCCCCTTACTAAGTAGATATTATTAGCACTAAATAATAACTTTAAGGTAAGATATTTCTAATTACTCTTTTCTTTACTCTCTTTCTTATACTTTATATAGATAGTAAATTAGTACTATAAGGTGCTATAACTCTAATTAGAACTTATTATAAAGCTAGATTCTATATATAAAGAGGTTATTACTCTAAGTAATAAGGCTATTACTACTACTAAGGGCTTTTTAATAAAAGTTAATAAGAAGGTAGCTATAGTAATAGTATATCTTAAGAAGGTTATTTACTTTCTTATATAAGTCTTATTACTTTTCTTTATTTAGACTAGTATTTATATATATTTTTTTATATAGTAGTATTTTAAAGTTTATATTTTACTAATTCTATTTACCTTAGTAGCGCTTTACTTACTAAGAAGGGGGCCTTTATATATTTCTAGGGTAATTAATTTTATACCCTCTTATTAATATCCCTATAATTCCTTAGTAACCTATATACTTTAAATATTATATTATATATATAAATTTACTAAACTAAGTATTAATCTAAAGTATTTAAATTACTTATAGTTTAATACCTTTATAAATCTATTAGTAAGTATTTTAGCTATTAGTAAATATATAATTTTAAAGCTTC
>JFGX01000335.1:0-29585 GCA_000729855.1 Epichloe aotearoae | reverse complement strand
TTCTTCTTCTTCTTGCTCCGCTTTTTAGCATGACAATCAACGGCTTGTTCTGACAAAATCCCAGACCGCCCTTCCTAAACCTGGTTCGATCGTTCGATAACCGACATCATTGGCACAGCTCAAGAAGAAGAAAACATGGCATCTCCCCGCGAGGAATGGGAGAAACGCGTCTCCCATCTCTTGACTGAGTCGAAAAAACACCAGACGCCTTATCATGCAGAGATTGGAGGATTCCGATTGGATATCCATCCCTCGGTGTACTCCCCAAAATACTTCCCAGAGACTCTCTGGTACGGACAACACCTCCCCGCCATAGTCCAGGGCAAATCATTTCTCGAAGTCGGAGTCGGGTCCGGGCTCGTCTCACTTCACCTCGCCGCCTCGGGCTCTCGCGTCGTCGCCGTCGATGTGAACCCCCATGCCGTGCACCACGCGCGAGAAAACTTTGCCAGGAACCAGCAGAGCGGTGACTTCTTCGTCAGCGACATATTCGAAAACGTCGGCGGGACGTTTGACTTTGTTTTCTGGAACCACCCCTGGCAGAGCAGTGAGACAGTCCCGGACGAGCTCAAGTCTGAGAAGACGTTTGATGCCGGCTATACCCTTTTGAAGCGATATTTTGCAGAGGGCGGCAAATATCTGAACCCGGATGGATCTATTCTGCTGGGGACCAGCTGCTTTGCGGACATGGATTCCATAGGATCCCTCATTTCCGACAACGGCTGCTCTTACAAGATCAGGGACAAGGGACTAGGCGATTTGGGGCAGGGAGTAACGGAGGAGTATTATATTTTACAGATTTTTTCCTCGACCGTATAGGTAGCGTAGAATACGCTCCAAGAGAAATGTGCAAGTAGATGCAATACCGCGGTGTGCCGTTCAGTGTTGGACGAGGATTGATGGCTGCGTATCGGAAAAGAAAAAAGTGTTGATCAGCGAGGGGGGTTCAAAAGATTCGTACAAGTGATTGTGGCGCAAACGCTCACCGGGATTTTGAATGTGTGGGCGGCGGGCGCAATGCGGAGTAAGCCTATGAGTGCCCGGTAACGGATGTCTAAGCCACTTCTCTAGCCAGAAGGGGATGCTCCATAAGCGAATTGATTCGTCACATCCAAAGGAGGCCCCCGCCCGCACCCTGTCCACCCATTCACACCTTGGATCGCGGGCTAACTTGAAGCGCGCGATTTGCGATTTGCGATTTGCCACCGGGCATCGACGTTGGCCGATTAAAGGCCAGCCACAACTGCAAGCTCAGCAATGACGACGACCCGTTATTATCGCTCCGGGCAGGAATAAATGGACAAATGCTGCCATTCTTCATGCCTTCATGTCCTCGCTCTCTTCGCCATGAACGTGCAGAGTTTTCCCCGACCGCCGCGCCTGGAAAAGACAGCACGACACCTGCAGATCAAGTATCTGGGCCAGGTGATTGCTGATACCAAGGATGCCTTCTGGGCCCTGGAAACCCATCACCCACCAAGTATGTACAGTGCCAATTACATCACATTGCACCTTTCAACCCGGCTGACCATCTTTTTGGCTCAGCCTACTATCTGCCACGCTCATCAATCAGCGTACCCCTGACTCCAACCCGGAGACAGACAGTATGCGAATTCAAAGGCGCGGCGACGTATTATAAGATTGACCTGGCAGACGGCACCTCGGTATCCAATCGAGCCTGGTCGTATGAGCGTCCGACACCGACGTTCGAGCCCATCCGCGGCTACGTCTCCTTCTACGCCGATCCATGGGCCTGTTTCGTGGATGGCGAAAAGGTCGAGCCTCAGCCTGGAGACTTCTACGGCGGCTGGGTCACGTCCGATGTTGAAGGCATAGTCAAGGGCCGGACTGGTAATCTCGACCCCGTCTTGTGACGGAAGGGGTAATTGGTTTCGAGCGAGCAGTGTGAAGGATGCGAAGCTGGCTCGAAATGCTGCACGTCACTGCATGTCATGCATGTCATGTACTCATTAGCGACAGGCATTATGATCCTGCGAAGGAGTCCATGAACCTTTTGTCCAGGCCCAGTCGTCGGGGTCGCCTTAGGAAATTCACTCTCTGCATCACAAACGTTGCTTGGTGACGAGTTTGAGATGATGCAAACAGTATCTCAGCATCCTTTGTAAAAGCCCTCCAGTCTCAGATACATATGTGATGGAAATAAAGATGGACGCAACCAACAAGGGAGGATTGCCTTTTTTTTTCCCTCCTGCACGGACACAGCAGCCTGTGGCGTTTCGAACAAACGACTTCGTTCATCGAACGAGGCATTTATTAACAAGGCATTTGAAACGCCCATTGGCAACAGGCAGCGTTTTCATGCCTCGCCTCGCCTCGTTCCGTTATTTAGGGGAAAACCTCTCATGCTAGAAAATGGGGATTCACCACCCAGGATGGAACGCTGCTCCGTACGGTGCGAAGACGGCCTCAAGCCGTGCGGGTAGTAACGTATTATGTGTGTACGGAGTACGGAGTATGCATGCCCATTGTACGAAGTAATATCACTCCGTACGAGCAGAGTTTTAACATACGAATACTCCGCAGTCCGTACGGAGTAGATTGCCTACATAATGAAACGTGGCTCGTGAAATGGGCATATCGCCATGGATGCCGCGGATATCGCCCGCGGGACAAGCGAGTGGGAGGAATGTTTCTGACACACTTTCAATGAACAGCACAATCGGCAATCGGGGTTTCAAGGATCATCTTGGTCCTCAAATGCCAAACACTCCGTAATCCGTACAGCATTGTGGTGCTGTCCTACATTGCATCCTGCATCCTGATGCTGACGGGGATGGACCGGATGGACTGGACCGGATGACCACCCACCCACCCCCCTGTCGCAATTGTGGCTTGCGCCATGCCAAGCCAGTTGATTCCCGACACGTGACACTGGGCCATGGACAACCCATGGACAACCCATGGACAGCCCATGGTGTGTTCTCCCTTCTTCCCTGCCCACCTCCACCTGCCCGGTGAATTAGCGCCTCGGCAAGAACCCCGGAGAAAACTCACGCCACCTCGTCCGTATCAGCTCGTTGCCGAGCCGTCTTAGCATATCATTTCGCCTCGTCTGGACTTGGCAATCGTTAGGGCTTTGGGGGCGGGTGCGATAACCGAGAATGCTCGCCCAGTGAACCAGTCTGGCGTTTGGCGCGCTCTCGTTCTCAAAATGCACCCCCCCTCCCCGTCCCTTCTACTGCATCCGGCGGTTCCAAAGTGCTGATGGGGAACAAGGTTTTGGTCGGCCGTCATCAACAGATTGGTAGTCACTGCAACTGCCACATCCCGAATGGATGGCATGGATGGCGGAGAAGGGAGGGTGGACGCAGAGGAGCAGGGGAGCTGGAGGAGCGGTAGCAGCACGACGTTGACCCAGAAATTAAACTCGCTGGTCCCGAACGCTATGCCGACATGATGCCGTCTTCGTCTGCTCATTAATACATCATGCCGCATTCCTCCATCCGTTTCTGGTGAATTATTGTTGCCGTTGACTTTGCTCATCAACGCGACCTTGGGGCGACACCGTTGTTAACTCGTCAACAGCTCTCACCAATTTTCCACGCAGCCCAAGCCGTCCACAGTCCCTGGACTACGATCTGGATCAACCTCGCCAAATCAAACGTACGTGGCACCATTCACCAGCGGGTGATACGGGTGATACGGGCGCGCCGCCTGCCTCGGGTCTACTCATGAAGTGGGCATCCGAAATCGTAGGACCGACATGGAGTTCACAACTGAGCTGTTGATAGAATCATGGATTCTGTACGCCTTGGGAGTGTTACTCGTTGCGTGTCGAATGGCATCGCGGAGGATGAAGCTGGGGAAATGGAGGAATCTGATGATAGACGACTATTTGATGCTCTTTGCTTTGGTTCGTCTCTCCAATACTGTCATGCTGCTTTCTCACCTAGTCCGTAGGCGACTTCACACAGCTAACAGTAGGATAATTTTTTTTTTTTAATTTTTTTTAACCTAATGACAGGTCAACTTTACCGGAGTCGTCATCTCAATCAACGAAGTCGCCAAGAATGGCAGCAATTACATGTCTCCGGAAGAAGCCGCGGCGCTCACGCCTGAAGGAGTTCACGATGCGGTATATGGCAGCATCATGACGTTTGTGCTGGAAATATTCACCATCACGGGCACTTGGACTGTCAAGACCTGCCTTTTGATACTCTATGGTCGCCTCACGTGAGTAATAAATCTTTGTGTTGGTTCTTCTGGTGACTCCCTCTCCTGGATGCTAATAGTTGGCGGTAGGAAACATACTCTCACACGACAACACCTGCTTGTCAAGATTACAGCAGGCTACTGCGGCTTCACATATGTCGTCGTCATCCTCATGTTCATATTTTTCTGGTGCCACCCGACGTACGAATACTGGGCCGTGCCCGTCAGGATTGAACAATGCGCAACATACTATAACCACATGATATTCGCGACAGCGTGCAACATCTCCTCCGATATCATCCTTCTCTTCATCCCCGTTCCCATCATCCTGAAAACGCGCCTGCCGAAGAAGCGGAAAATCATTCTGAGCTGCATCCTCGGTCTCGGAGTGTTCAACATCCTCGCGGCCATTCTCAACCGCTTCTACAACTTCAACAACCCCAACTCGTACGTCTTCTTGTACTGGTATGTCGCCGAGGTAGGAATCGCCATGCTAGTCGGCAACATGCCACTGTGCTGGCCCGTCCTGCGAGCCATATTCGGCGTCCACGACCAGACCGGCACGCCTGCGTATCAAGGCCAGACCATTAGCGGTGGCGGCCACAAGCACAAGAAACCCAAGAGCATGCTGAGCACCTCGGTGCTGGGCACAACACTGTGGGACAAGCTGGATGACCAGGAGGAGGGCACTGCAGGACTAAATCGTTCTCACGAAGACCAACTGCCTTCGGATCAAGGCAGCCAGATCGAGCTGATACTACAAGGACATGCAAACAATCATCACCTAGCGGCAGTGAGCGCCAACGCAGATTCATCAACACAAGTGCAACCGACGTCCAATCCGATCGAGTCTGGCAGTGGCGACCAGCGCAACGGGGCTGTAGGGGACAAAATTATGGTTGTAACCACTGTGGATGTTTCTTCATCAGACTCTCATAGATGAAGAGGGGGGGGCTTTGGACTCGCAAAGCTCGGTAGACGTGGAAATGTACAGAGTAGGCCGTCTTGAATATGAACCCATATGCTGCATATAGCCTCCAATATAGATTGGCGGCTTTTTACGGACTACATGAATTTACATTTTCGGTTCAGTGGACTGGGTGGGTTTCTCAAAAAGGACTTGGCTGGCGTGCAATTGTCTCTTCAGAAACGACGAGGCCTCACAAAAGTCACTTCACCCATAACTACCCTTGACTGTTATAAGCGTTATTTAAAGCCTAGGGAAATACGGACAACATAAAATGCCAAGTATCCTACTAAGTAGTATGTACTTATAGATTATGTGCATGTATTTGCACACAAGCCCATGTAGTGACCGCAGCAAGGCCTTGTATCGTGTCCAAAGAGATATATCGTGCGTCCTATTCAACAACAAACAACAGCCCAGCACGACGCGTACCGGACAAATAGTCCCAGGAGTCGACAAAGTTGCTTGGATGGACTCTCACTAAACATCAGCCGACTGACCGACCCCCCACGTCGCAAAAGAAAGAAAGAAAAGAAAGAAAAACCCCCCATTACCCCGAACAGCGCAGCCCCCTCCCCCCAAGTCCGAGCACCCTGGCACCCCCTTCCTTTACGGAGCGTATGTATGTACGGACTACACATACGGGCTACGGAGCGCAGATTTCAACACGCCAACACTTCGGTAGGATCGAGCCACCCAACACCCATGCCACCCAACACCCATGCCACCCAATGATATGACATTGTCAATAATATGATGATATGATGATGATATGATGACAGAGAGGAGAGCGGGAGCAGGAGTAGGGTGGAGGGAGGCTCGGCAATATATAGTCCGTACAGAGCGTTTACGGAGTATTATTGATTTACGTGCTTCGCCTGAAGGGTACCGGGTCGTGGCCGCACATGATGCTTGACTTCTCTCTCTCCCGGCTGATTCGCGCTTAAAAGCACGCGCCTTGTGCCTAATAATAATCTTGGAAAAGAGGGTGCCGTGAGGGGTTGCAAGAGGCCCATGCTCGGAGTCGAATCCATGGGGCGCGCGCAGGAACCATGATGATAGCTTGTCTTGGAAACGAGCCTGACACACCCTGGATCAATTCCTTCGCCGGCATGGTTGTTGCGTTTTGGTAGAACAGAAGCTTTTTTAGGACATGCAAGGGAAGGTGCGAAGGAATGCTTACCTGCCTGCTGGCCACGCCCCCCCCCCAAAAAAAATGGCCTGATCGAACTTGCCAGACCACAAGAGACAGCAAAGGCAAATTTTGCAAGGCAGTTGCGGGGAACGAAACATCACAGTTCAATCAATCGCCCCGTCCTCAGTACATCCATCTCTCACGAAGCCGATCCGAGTACGGATTACAATGGCCATTTTGCCCTTGTCGGCGCCGGGAACGCAACTGGCCGCATGCACGTAATCGACCGAGGCCGACGGCTAATAAAGAGGAAGGTGAAGGTCCCATTTCTCCGTCGCAGGGCCCTTGCACCCACCCACCACACGGGGATGCTATTACTCAACGATTGGCAAAGGGGTTCAACAAGAGTTGTGGCCGCGTCTTGGCCATGTTCGCAGTGGATGAGTATTAATACGGAGTAGACAAGCTTTCAGTAGTTGCCGGGATGCCCTGCCCGCGCTTCATGCTGTGCGGCCGGCGCGGATGGTGAGCGTCGGCCAATTCTGACTGATTATGGAAATCGATACGAAGGTTGGGGTTGGGGTTGGGGGGGCGTGGGCAAGACACACCGTGTGCACACACACGCACAGGCGATGGATGATCTGGAGAAGGAGGATTGATGCATGGAGGCAGGGAGGACGCCTGCCGGATCGACGGGCTGGTGTTCCGAATTGTCCCTTGTCTTCAGTGCGTTTATGGTCTGATAGAGGAGGTGGCGTTTCGGCATTGCTTTAATATTGCTTTGCATGTTGTATGCATCATCTGTGCCGCCTCTATCAGTCGCCTTCTATTATCCTTTGTCAGCTTTCCGCTCATAGCTGGTTCTGCGATCCTTCATCATCTTCCTCGCCAAAGATAACGGGCGGGCTCAGATCTTGGTCACTACCTCTTGCGCCATCGCCGAGCCATCACTTTTGATAAGTCCTGGGCTTGCGCATTTTTCATCATTCCTTCCTTCAATCTTCGCCCGTAGCAGCTACTGGACTCGGCGTCATATCGTCTCATATCCACTGCGGTAGACTTTGCGTTGTGTCTTGCTTGGCAAGGGCGCCAGTGGCGGATGTCTCGCTCTACAAATCGACCTCAGCGATCACGGCCTGACGCCGCATGACGACACAGTGAAATACCCTTTCAAAAAAAAAAAAAAAATTCCACTTGGCCCCTAAATCAACGAACATCTCTTCATTCACGTCCTTCCGACCGGGGACATAGCCAGCGAAACATGGAACCGGCTTCCTCTTCCAACGGTGGGCATTATCGAACCCAGACGCTCGACGAGAAAGGCATCCCGCAACTGAGCGCCACTGCTTCTCGAGATGAGGAATTCGCTGGTGCTACTGAGCATGGCGTTGCGGACAAGCTTCCTGTGCCGTTTACATGGAGGCGAGTCAACAGTCGCATCGAAAATCTGGCTGGATTCGAGGCTCGCGGCATCACCCGTGTTCTTCCAGAAGAGCGACAGCCTCCGTCCACCGCGAGCGATGTTCAGGTTGCCGTCATGTGGTACAGCGCCAACATCTCGCTGAACAATTTGGCTGCAGCTATGTTGGGTCCCCTGACATATGAATTGGGTTTCTTGGATTGTGCCATTTGTGCTGTTCTTGGCGCGTTCGTCGGCAGTCTGACCACGGCTTACATGAGTATATGGGGTCCTCAAAGTGGAAACCGAACAATGGTGAGTTTGTTTACCCAAACAAAGCCCCGGAGTCGCTGGCGCGAACTCTATCTTGCCTCCCGAATAGCCAAACCCAAAATGCGCCAGCGTTGTGAGAGATTGAGCACAAATTACAGTGGGGAACTAAAATGAGAGGAGTCCAAGGAAAACTCGTTCTTGCTAACATGGAAATTCAAAAACAGGTTGTTTTGCGGTTTTTCATGGGCTACTGGCCGTCCAAAATCTTGTGCTTGCTCAACATCATTCTCATGATTGGCTACGCCACGATTGATGGTATCATTGGTGGTCAGGTCCTTTCCGCTGTCAGCGATGGCAAGATGACCATCATTGTGGGAATCGTCATCGTCAGCGTCGTTTGCTGGGTAGTTGCAGTTTTCGGCATGGCCATTTTCCACAAATATGAAAGGTTTGCGCGCCCCCCCCTTCTTTCTGGGTTGCTATATCTCGTGTGAATGATTGTAAGACATGAGTACAAATAACGACATGACATAGATACTCGTGGCTCCCACAGACTCTTGTCCTGTTTGTCCTCATCGGCAGCGCTGGCGCCTACTTTGATGTGTCAGCGCCATCCAAGAACACTGGAGCACTCCTCGCTGCACAGCGCCTGAGTTTCTTCAACATTTGCCTCTACGTGCCCAACTCGTGGGCGGGTGCCGCTTCCGACTTCTACGTGTACTATCCCGAGAAGACATCCAAGCGCAAGATCTTCCTTCTCACCCTCATAGGCCTATGGACATCGTTCTCTCTTGTGTACCTCATTGCTATTGGACTGGGAACTGGAGTCGCCAACAGTCCTGCCTGGGCAGCTGCCAACAACATCGACTCTGGTGCTCTCATTGTTGCCGGATACGAGCCACTGAAGGGCTTCGGGCGATTTTGCTCCGTCGTGGTATCCCTCGGCGTCATTGCCAACAGCATTCCCAGCACGTACTCGGCGGCCCTGGGTGTTCAGGTCCTCGGCCGATATGCCAAAGTCGTGCCACGATATGTTTGGTCGACGGTCATTGTTCTCATCGAATTCGTCCTCGCAGTAGCCGGCCGCGAGCACTTGTTCACCATATTCCAGAATTTCTGCGCCCTGATGGGATACTGGGCCATGATCATGGTCTTGATTGTGCTCATGGAGCATCTCATGTTCCGCGGTCGCCAAGGGTTTGACTGGTCGAGATGGGAGGACAAGGACTATCAGCCTCTGGGTCTTGCTGCGCTGGCTGCGTTCCTGGTTGGATGGGTCGGTGCTGTTCTCGGCATGGCACAGGTGTGGTATACCGGTCCGTTGTCGGACCTGGCCTCGGGAGGTGACGTCGGCCTATGGATTGCGTGTGGATTCACAATTGTGTCGTTTCTCCCTCTGCGAGCCTTGGAGCTCAAAGTATTTGGGCGCTAGAATATCATTTTCAATCACATTTATCTCGTCTTTGCCTTTTGATCCACCACGCTGAGCGGCATCATTTCCGTACATATTTTCACCACGTTCCTTTGGGGGGGGGCCTTTTTTTTTTGTTTTTTTTTTTTTTTTTGCTGGATGTCGCAGCCCCACACCTTCCTAAGGCATCACTTTTCCTTTGTTGCGTCTGTCAGCAACTTTCACGCATCTCGCGAATCCGTGCCGTATCCGAGCTTCGGCTCGTTTATTGGTAGATTTGGTCTTTGATAGATCTAGAAGCTTATGTAGAACATTCGTTTCCCTTGTTTTGACTTGCGATATTTCCGTCATGTGCATCATTCCAGTTTAGCATAGAGCATAACATAAGACCGGCTTTTGTAGGGGACATTTTGGACGCAAAACAGATCTTTTAGATCAGCTCAATTTATGTCAGACCTCTATTTTCTGTGTAGTTATTACTCGAAACCGCGGTGACAGCAGCCTTTCCTCATGGCTCATGGTGGGAGAGTCAAACCTGATCAGAAGCAAATCACAATATAATGGTCCAGTTCGTCCCAGTCTTGCACTTTCTGCTCAGACTCGTTATTGGACAGTCATACTGGCTGATGGGCAATGTGCGCGATAACAGCGTCCATCACGCCCCATCTTCCAAGATCATGTGCGCGCCCTTTTCTGCAATAGCATAAACAGTGGCTTGTAAATGGGCACTGATCTGCAGCGGCATCACACTCGCATCCACCACTCTCAATCCTCTGACGCCGTATACTCTCAACCGCTCGTCTACCACGCCGGCCTCGATACCGGCTCGTCCGCCCATGCCGCACGTTCCAACGGGATGCCAGTCGGTGACGGTGTGGTTCCTCACCCATTCTCTCAGCTGGGCGTCGTCTCCCGCGACGTCGACCGTGGGATGTACTGGTGCGCGAATGATATTGGCGAGGGGTTTCGTCGAGGCAATCTTTTGACCAAAGAGGATGCATTCCTTGATGATGTCTGCGTCGAGCTGGCCGTGGTAGCCGGCGTAGTAGGCGGGGTCGATGATGGGCTTGACGTCTCCCGAGGCGTTGCCGCTGGGCGGGATGTGTATTGAGCCGACGGAAAATGGATGCTGCAGCATTTGAAGCATGGTGCCGTACTTCTTGGTGGGATCGCCCTTGAATGTGGTGCTCCAATTGCCGAGGTCGAAGAGGTATTCGACTTGGCCCATTGTGGACGAGCCGTCGAGGCGGCTTCGCAGGATGGCGCGCTTTTCAGCGTCGTAGGCTGTCACGGACGCTGCTCTGGCGTGTATGTCGGCCAAGGTGGTTTGGGGGACGGTCTGGGAGAAGGGAATGTACGTCAAGGCGCAGGGCAGGACGGTAAAGGGTCCTCGCTGTTCGCGCAAGTATTTCTCCCTGGCGGCAGCGACGATGGCCTCATCGGTGAGTAGATCGTCTGGGTTCGACAACGATGGGTCGACCTCGAACACCATGACAACCACTTGACACTTTTGGTTAGATACCACGCCATGGGAAGCCGTGGGGCGGGCGCGGGCAACTCAACTGATGTGGTCTTGGAGATTCTCCCCGACCATAGGACTGGCTACTTTGACGGGTATCCCAGCCGGCTCCAGTACTTTCGGGTTTCCGATGCCTGACATTTCGAGGATCTGGGGAGATTTGACGGTGCCCGCAGACACGACCACCTCCCTCTGGACAGACACCACGTGCTCCTTGCCTCGGTGGCTGAATCGCACACCTGTAGCTACATAGTCGCCTTGGCCCTGGTCCTCTCTGAGAACAACTTCGCGTACCGTCGCTTCCGTCAAGACTTGAAGATTGGTACGTCGTGCGGCGGCGGTGAGGTAACTGGTGGAATAGCTTCGAACAGCCGTCCTCGGGTCAACAGTGTTGACATTAGTCCACACTCCCACGTTGGAGCCCGCAAGATGAGCCGAGTTGGTCTTGACACCGACCTCATTGAGCGTGGCATGCCATAGCTTGTGGGAAGGTGAATAGTCGGGCGAGTACGAGATCTGAATGGGACCAGATGTACCAAAGGCGTCGGCTTCGTGGGTAGCTGCGTATTCGTCTCTCAGAGCTTGACTCGGTTGATGGAATGTTTCCGATTTCTTGAAAAAGGGTCTGCAGGACAACGTGAGCTGGTTTGTCATGACGCAGGGATTTCAGTACAAAATTCCTGGTGCAAAACAGGCATCGGATTTGCGACGGTGGGACGGGAAACCAAGCGCGACCACCACCACAGCCAGCCCAAGCTCCTCCACGATCCATCAAGACAGGGTCTCAAGCAGGCCGAACTCACAGCAACTTATCCCAGGCCCATCTATTGTTTCCCAACGCTTCCCAGTCGTCGTAGTCCTCTTTATTTCCGCGTACCCAGGTCATATAGTTCAGCGCGCTCGTCCCGCCAAGCACTTTGCCTCTCGGCCACGACAGTGCTCGACCTGCAAGGCCCTCCTGTGGTTCCGTCTCAAACGCCCAGTCAAACTGGCCCCCGAGCGACCGGCCATAGAAGGCAGGAACATCAACATTTTCGTCGCCTTGTGCGACGCCTCCAGCTTCGAGAACCCCAACCGTTAGCGACGCATCTTCAGCGAGCCGAGAAGCAACTGCCAAGCCTGCCGTCCCTCCTCCAACAATGATGTAGTCGAAGGAATTTTGGAGGAAGTCCTCTGCTGAAAGAGACGGTGTGAAGGGGTGGCCCATCGTTTCGTGTTGGCCTTGGAAGTTTTTGGGTGTTTTTCTGGGAGTTTTGTCGAGGTTATACGTGTTGAACGTATTGACGTCCCTCGGCTTGAACGTCCTCGCTAGGCAGGAATTGGCTGTGAAAGAATGTCTCAAGACAGAGTTATAGAATCAAGTACATGGCACGGTTGCGAATGCGCAACGGTTGAAGGGAAAGGGACGGCACGCGACTACGTGCCTAGGCGCCGTCCGAAGCTGTGTCGAGCATGACGAGCCACGACAGCACGGCATTGGGAGACGCGAGGCGCCTCGACCGAGGAGAAACTCTCCACTAGTAAACGAGGCCTCCTCCAATAGGAACCGGTGTCAACGTTCGACAAGTATGTTTTGTTCCGTTGACTCTAGCACAAACATGTTCGCCGCGTAGTATCGGCGAGGGAGACTCACAGACATACATGCATACATATGTGCATACATGATGGCATACATGATGGCATACATGATGGCTTTGGCGTCTACACAGGTATGGAATGCGGCAACATCCGTAGCAAGCGGAACTTGCAAACTGCTACTTTGTCGAGTGCTTTCCCAGCACACTGCATTCTGGTCTGATAAAGACGCCAAGCCAAAATCATGAGCCGAGAATGACGTAAGACTACGTACCTATGTACGTGCTCCGTATGAGGAGGGGAGCCCAGGGGGGTATGGGAGTTGCCATGAAAAGCATGGCACGCACGAATAGCTTTTTCATGGCACCGACTTGGCTTCTGGGTAAAAACTGCGTCTCGCATCTCGCATCGCGAAATGTTGTGTTCATCAGCAGATACATGTGGTGAGTTCACAGGAGAGGGGTATTAATGCGTAGCAAAGTTTCTTTCCCTCGCACAGATCCGATCCAATTTAACAGTGGTGTGGCCTCAGGCATACTGCGGACCCAGTATTATCCACTTCCTGGACTCCTTTGTACATATCAGGTCACGGGACCCACCCAGACTCCGATACCTCGCTGGTACCTCTACATAAGCACCTCTAATAGTTAGCCCTAAACGCGTTTAGTAGCATTCCTTGTACAATGGTTTTCGCAATATTGACGGATCGTAATAAAGAGAATAACACATAGTGATTTCTTAACAAACTCTTTCCTAGGGGAGGCTCGCAATGGCTCTAATCGGCCCTGACCGCGAGGGTCGCGATATGGCTGCGATGTGTGTGATGTACTCCGTACCGCTTTGTACTTTTGGAAATTGTTAGGACTTCTATCATGCCGAGGCTCCCACGTAAAGTTAAGTACCTTTGATTGACCTTTGTCGTGATTGGTCAGCTAGCCTATTCGTGACCCATGTCAAGGGATGTACGGATTACGTTCCTGTTTCTTCTAGCATCCCCTGTGCGGGTCATGGATGTGTTTTCCTGTGCGTCGAGCATGTTTCGTTTCAGCGCCATGCATGCCTCCTGTCCCGGCAAGTATCATCAGCTCACTCCCGGGCCGCTTCACTCCTCATGTTCATGTGTGGTGATGCGAGTCATTTGTCACATCAACGAGCATTACATATCATACCTCCACTAATACGGAGTAACCACCTACATAACTATTGTGTGAAGTATCGGATGTGAGGCCATATCAACCGTGGCGAATGTCATTCAGGCAATTCAGGTCATGCTTATTACATGCTCCCAAGGAAGACACTGCCAGGCCACTTTGCATTGATAGAGATGGAAGGGGCAGTGGGCAGGTAATTTGAAGCAAATTACGGAGTAGTGTCAATCAACCTAAATTGGTGTTGTGATTCCAGGACAGAGGCGAGGTCAAGCTTCCAACGCATGGAGCTTCGGCACGCTTATGGAATTCATATTGAGTTCGGCTCGACTGAGTTATTAGGCCGCCCCTTTCCTCCCAGGCCGTCCGATATCAGCAGGCACGAATGATGGCTGATGGCTCATGGCTCATGGCTCATGGCTCATGGCTGGAGGCGATATGTGGGCGATTCAACGCATGCCACAAAAAAAGCTAGCAAGTTCTGGAGGCGTGGTTGGGGCCGAACCCACCGAGAGTGCTCATCTTGTAATTTTGCCTTCACTCGAAGGAATGGATGGATACTCACTGCCTCGCAAGTAGCCCCTCCCACTCAAGGCGGTCCTCTGGTCCTGGTCCCTACGGAGTAAAGGAGTAAAGGATGACTGTCAGAAGCAAATACGACACTGTCACAGAGTTAGCTCAGGGAACCGACCAATCTATCCGAAAAGGGGGACACGGTCGTAACCGTAACACGCACCCAGGGCCCACTCGGCTGAAGCCAAACTGCCGCCATGCTCTTCTCTTCTTCTAGGCTATTCTCCCCGGCGCTCCAATTGAGTCTCGCATCTTGTCTCGTATTACGGAGTACTTGGTGGGTGCTTACTACATAGGGGCAAGGTGCAGGATGCGCCTCCTTTGGCACGTTGCTTATTATACCATCCCTGCTTTGCGCACTGTTTTGGCCTCAGGCATCCACACAGGAAACATCAACGTGTCCTCAAGATAAAGAGGTGCTGCGCCCGTCTGAAGTGACTGTAATGAATTGCACCACTCCAAGTCCGATAGAAAACGAACACTTGTCCTTCTCGTCACTGCACCCTATCCATCACCTGACTCGCACTCACTACCCACCTCCAGGTTGACTCATTGGCTCGGGTCGCTGCCTGCCATGCGTTTGGGTTTTATCTACTATTGAGGGACTGGCCGCTTGCTTGCATCAGCTGCACTCCATAACACTTTGGGAACTGTTGGATATGTCCAAGAAACAGCAACTTCCCGCGACAGTCTCTTCTCCTGAGGAACGTGGCACTGACACAAACACCATGGCGTCCCAGCAAGCGTCCCCGACGGTCAAGTTCGAGGCCTCACCAGCCGAGTCTTTCATGTCCCTACCCGGTGACTATCCTTCACTATTCGACCCAACAACACCTACATCTACCATGAACCCCGCGGATGTCTTCACCCCTCAGTCAACCCCTGCCAAAACAGAGGAGCCCGAGAATGGCACCCCATCACCAGAAGAAAAGGAAGAAACTGGTAAAAAGCCAGGCAAGAAGAGAAAGTCATGGGGCCAGGTTCTGCCTGAACCCAAGACGAACCTCCCACCAAGGTAAGCACCTTTTGCCTCGCCATTAGACGCGCCGTTGACGGCCATTCTAATTCTCGATTAGAAAACGAGCCAAGACAGATGATGAGAAGGAGCAGCGACGTGTGGAGCGTGTTCTTCGAAACCGTCGCGCTGCTCAGTCCTCCCGTGAACGCAAACGTCTTGAGGTGGAGGCTCTCGAGATCCGCAACAAGGAGCTTGAGGCTATGCTTGTGAATGCCCAGAAGGCAAATCTCATCTTAGTCGAAGAGCTAAACCGATTCCGAAGAGACTCTGGGGTGGTGACTCGATCTCCATCGCCATTGAACTCGCTCCGTGATACCCCCCTCGCCTTGTCGCAGGAGCTGTTTTGCTCACAAGACGGCCACAACACTTCGAGCGATTCCGCTGTAAACTTGGTAGACCAACTCATCAATTCGACTGCCAACCCCACTGTCAATCCAGCATCACTATCACCCGAGCTGACCCCCGTTCCTGACGAGCCCAAGATCGACCCTCAAGCCAAGGAATCTCAGTCCAGTGAAGAGAACTCGGCCACCCCCGACCTGACACAACATCCTGCCGAGATGTTGTTAGACCTGCAGTGTCACAAGTCGGCGAAGGTGCTCAAGTCATTCCAGGACTCGCAGACTCCGATCTCACCACCCTTGGCCTGGGCTCTTCAGCTCAGGATTGTGCTTTCAGCCTCGGCGATTCTTTCAGCATGTCAGCGGCCATTGATGCAAATCGCTATATCCTCGAAAGCGGGCTTCTCGCTTCTCCCGACACCTCAATTACTGACGACGATTATTTGGCTGGTGACTCTGGCGCCGGCCTACCGAGTCAGTCACACTTCAACCTCTTCAACATCGACGACTTCCTCAACGACGAAGCCAGCAACGTCGTCTCCGACATTATGGCAGCAAGCGACTATGCCGCTGCGGACCACGGCCTCGAGTCCAAGGTCCACGTCTCTGAGATTCAAATCTCTTAGAAATATCCTATCCTGCAGCCCCAATCTGGCGCGTCCCCTGATGGATGCGACGATGGAGGCATTGCGGTTGGTGTCTGAGGGATGCGATATCGAGTCGGGGACACTAGGAGCGAGTCTAGTGCGACGCGCGACCAAGTCAGCGAACTGACACGATGTTTGAGGGGCATTGTTTTACCGTCACGAGAAGTCTTGATGACTCTGCTATGGGCCTTGAAGGTCGAGGAGCGGAAGATTCAACGACGTGATGACGCACGTCTCCAAGTCGAGGGTGGCACCCCAGAACACCAACCGTTACTATCATCATGCAAGACATATGTCTTGAAAATATCGGGGATGAAGCGAGGTAGAACCGGAGTCAGCGGCAACGCCCACAAGAGGTTCCGCATGACGTGAAATGACATTTTTTAGTTGGGTTACGTTTATTTGGGACAACGGATAGTTATAGGCGCTAAAAGGTTCCTGGTCGTGAGCGGCCTGTCTTATCTCATGAACCGGCAGAAACAGATAACTTGTATACTATATGAACACAACAGCATTCTGATGCATCTTGAAGCCCTTTATTCATGGCTCAATTTTAAATATGTGATGCATTTCGAATTGTCGTTGAAGTGACCAATCCATGAGGTGTTCCCTTCTGTGCCGCAGCCTGTATCTTGATGGACTTGATGGAACTGACATAATTATGCAATGCATCTGTGTATGTATTCATGATGCGTCAAGGTTGACTGATCTACCACAGCTCCTCCATCTCTTGCATCACAGCTTCTTCTTCAGTAAAGTCACCCTTGCTGGTGTCGTTTGGAGCTGGCTGCTGTTGTGACTTGATCCCGCCATCACGTGTTTCCGCTTCTGCAATCAATGCATCTAAATCGTCCTCTTCATCTACTTGGTCGACTGAGCGTGATCGCGACGCAATGTTATTTGTAGATAGGGGGGGCGCCGCGCGATCCTGTCCTTGGGCCTCTGCAATCAGGGCATCCAGGTCATCCTCATCGTCCGGTACATCAGTCTGCCGCTGTTGCCTCGCGTTCCGAGGAGTCGCGCCGTAAAGGTCATCGTCGTCCGGCACATCGCTCATCCTAATTGGCGTCGCAGGCCTGTCGCCTTCGACCGGTCTCGTCGGTTGCGCTTTGTCGCCGTTGCTCGCGGCGGCAGCCGCGTCTGTTTCCGGTCCAAAATCCGCCGCATCCTCCTCTTCTCGCGGCTTTGGCTTCCCCTCATTCATGAATTCGTTCCTTGCCACAACGACTCGCTTCTTGTGGCCGGCCTTTTCTACCATGGCCAATGCATCCAGAAACTTTGCTTTGGGGAACAAGTCGTCCAGCCACATCTGGTAGAACGACAGCAGGCGGGATGCATCGGAGAATTCGTGTCCTTTGCCCTTGAGTTTCAAGTGACGGGCTCTTTGGCGGAGTTCTGGCAGACCGGCCGGGCCTAGTAGTCTGCAGCTCGTGTCAATGGAGATGGATCGAGATGGAAAGAAACGATTGGCAATGGGATGGGAAAGGTAGGTGCGCGCACCTTTCTTCGTCTAATTTGACGTTTGGTACCCGGGCGCGCTTTTTTACGGATACCTCCTCGTCGATACCTAGCCCTTGGGATGCTGGCTCCTTTCGCTTCTTGGGTGATGAGGGCGGACTGGGTGAGGCGAAGGGGTCATCAAATTCGTCTATGCCATAGTTGTCGAGGTCGTCGTGACGATTTGGCGGCAGTTGGCCGGCTGAAAGTAGTGTTGACATGCTGAATTTGGATTTTTTTTTGTCTTCTTCCAAGATTTTGTCCTTGAGGATATACGCGATTCTGCAGATGAGCCCGACCCTTCACGCATCTAAGAGTGGGCTAAAAACGCCATCTAAAGCCCCCACTCAGGAACGTGGGTGTCATCTTAGTGCACACGTGATATGCAATATCAAGCCGTCACGTGATCTCATCCTGAGGCACCAGTTCTGGAGCAGACAAGCTTCGTGATAACGAACTTCCCAGGACTCAGTCGATCGAGCCAATTGTCCAATTGACAGCTTTCGGGCCCCAAAACCACCTGCAAAATGGCCGAAACCGCGATCAAGCAGCCCCCCCAAACCTATGTCGGGACGAGCAAGGTCGTCCAGACGGATTACCCGGTACGTCGAAATGCCAAGGGCAAGTCCATCGCGCGGGAACACTGCTGATTGAGATGTAGCTCATTGACAATGACCCGTACGTTCTGCCCCCCATGTCCGCGAGTAAAATGCCGGTTGCGCCGCCGGGAGTGCATTTCGAAATACTCGATAACTCTTGCTTCCGCCTCGAAGCTGGCTATTCTCGGTGGGAAAGATCGGGAGGAATTCCATCGATGCTGACAATTGGAACCAGTCACTTCAAGCGAGTCGTTCGATATGCCCGAACTTCCGACTACGTGGCCGGCGGTGTTGCCGCCGCATTCGCCCCCACTGCGCTCTACACCCTCGAGAAGTTTGCCCCGTCATACGTTGGAAAGGGCGGGTTTGCCAAGGCCATGCGATTAGCTGGTTTCGTTGGTGTCGCCGGCGGCTTCCTCTACTTTTACCAGCGATCATGCCGTGCGCCCCCCCTCCTCTCACTACCATGGCCCGCGTATTCGATGACGACGAAAAGCATCAAAGTTGAAACCGAGAATGCAGTATGTAAACTGAAGTGTGCTGACGAAAGGTTTGATCCATTTAGTCCGATTCTACGGTGCCACCGAAAACGCTCGCGAAATCGACATGGACATGCGGGAAATGGTGACCAGAGTCAAGGCCGGCGAGACGCCCTACGGCGAGAGCAGACTGAGCCCCCACCTTCAGGGTGTTGCGGCCCGGCAGAGCAGATATTCGGCCCTTTTCTTCAGCACGGTACCGTGGTTCAACTTTGTCAACCACAACCAACATGGTGTTGATACAGCCAAGTACTACCAGCAGGCAGAGAGGGAGCTGGAGGCCGAGCGAAACGGAAAGAGCTCGTGAGTTGGGGGAATCGAAACGTCAAGATGACATGAGAGCAGGTTCGACGAAGGGAGGAGGAGCAGGAAAGTCATTTGATGTCGAAGAAGAGATGAGCGAAACCCAGTCAGTCGTCTGTGTATATTAAACTGGTAAGGAGGGAAATCTTGCCTCAGCGGCCTAACACAACCTATTTTCTTAGATGAAGCAAGTGTTCTGAACAGTCGTGTAAAGAAACCGATGGGGTTATACTGCCCTTCATGGCGTTCCAACTGTTAAACGAGAAGAGCAGGCGTGAAATCAGCAGTCCGTGCTTCAATCATACATTGGGATTACTCGATTTGCCTCTTCCAGCCAGCCTCGGTCACTCTTGAAATCAAAAACAAGGGCCTCTTGCAGATTCAGCACGGCGGGTTGCCAAGTAAGTGCCTCCCTTTGGAACCATTCGACTTTACGCCCAAGCTCTGTGGCCACACCATCGGCCGGCTCCGAGGCCCGCAGAGCTGCCAGACTCGGGCAACGAAGAGGGAGGGGGTGAGTGGTCACTGGTGGGGGTCCGCATGGTTTCCCGTGAAGCCAATAAATATTATCTGCCTCTCCCCCGTCTTTTGTCCGTCCCATCCATCATCCATCTCCTCCGCCAGCCAGCCAGTCCCGAACAGAAAGAAGAAGGAAACAACCCCCCCCCCCCCCCAAAATGGCCGGCGACGACCCCATGAACCTCCCCATCATCGACCTCGACACGTACCTGCGCGGCGACCCCTCCTCGGCCCCCGCCCGCGCCGAATGCGCCAAGGCGGCCGAGGCCCTCATCACGTACGGCGCCCTCATCCTCCACGACTCGCGCGTCCTCGAGTCGGACAACGCCTCGTTCCTCGACCTCCTGGAGGACTACTTTGCCCAGCCAGAGGCCGACCTGCGCAGGGACGAGCGGCCCGAGCTGGGCTACCAGGTGGGCGTGACGCTCGAGAGGACCGAGAGGCCCAGGTGCGCCGTCGACGAGCCCTGCCTGGACGTCATCAGGAGGCTGCGTCCCAGCCAGCGGCCCCTGGACATTGCCGGCCACCAGCCCGACCCCAAGTGCCGCTTCTTCTGGCGCATGGCCGACGACGACGACGACGACGACGACGATGCGCCGCCCCGCGAGACGCAGTTCCCGCGGCTGAATGCCGAGAACGTGGTGCCGGCCGGGGAGCACATCCGGCCGAGGTGGGAGCCTACCATGGATAGATGGGGGACTTGCATGAAGAATGCGTAAGGTTGACTTTTGTTTTCCTTCATCTACAGCTCATGTTGATGGATGTTTTTTTTGTTTTTTTTGGGGGGAAAATAATAACCGAACCCCCCCGGGCAGCGTCTCCAAGCTCTCCGAAATGATAGCCATTGGCCTCGGCCTCCCAGCCGAGTATTTCAGCGACGCCGGCAAACACGGGTTCGTCAATATCCCCCCCCCCTTTCCCTCCTCCGCTTCACAACAAAACAAAGCAAATCTGACACGCACGCGCGCACATAAAAAAAAGCCCTCATCTTCTCGCCCCCACAGCAAGCGACCTCACCAAGTACGGCGCCAAGGACACCATCCTCGCCGGCTTCCACACAGACCTCAACTTCCTCACCATCCACGGCCGCTCCCGCTACCCCGGCCTCAACATCTGGGCCCGCAACACGGGCGACCGCATCGCCGTCCGCATCCCCCCCGGGAACCACCTCCTCGTCCAGGCGGGCAAGCAGCTCGAGCACGCAACGGGCGGCCTCGTCAAGGCCGGCTACCACGAGGTCGTCGTCAACCAGCAGACCCTCGAGGCGATGCGGCGCCGCGAGGCCGACCACCCCGCCCGCCCGCTGATCCGCATCTCGAGCACCCTCTTCTGGCACCTCTGCTCCGACTTTGACCTCGCCCCCGTGCCGGCGCTGGCCGACAGGGCGAGGCGGCTGCGGGAGGAGCAGAGGAGGTTGGGGAGGGACGAGGGCGACGAGGTGGTGTATCCGCCTATCAAGGTGGGGCACCAGGTTGAAGGGTGAGTACCTCCTTTTTCTTAAATCTTTCAAATCTTGGTTTTTCGGGAAGAGGCCCTTTTTTTGTTCTCGAGAGAAATTGCTTATATGCTTCCCCCCCTGGGCGTGCTGACGAGGCGATAGTGAACTGAAGCACATTGCGTTGATGGCGTAAAGGGCACCAAACGCGGAATAATGTCGAATCATGGAACCACACCAGTGATGCGGATGTTCATGACGGAGTCTCGGCATGCATGGCAGACAGGCAGACTTGTTTACGGGCGGCTGGCATTTGTTTCCGTTGTACCGTGTCCATTTGCAGACGTGCCTGCCAACGAATTGAACATACATTGCACGTATCCGTTCGCGTCATCATTGACTGTCAAGTAGACTAGACCCTGTCCGGAGCATAATTCCCCCACGCAAAGAACTTGATAAACAACCCACGCTGAACCTCAATTCCCGGCCCTTCATGTTTCATTTTCAGGCCTTCGCGCTGGGGTCGCCCTCACCAGGATGGCTGCCCTCCCGCCCGCTCTGCGAAGCCTGTTCGTCAGAGCTGAGTTTGTGCTGCGCTGCCTCCTCCGCCGCCGCCGGTGCGTCGTCCTTCCAAAAGTCCTTTCGGCCCTTGCCCAGACGAACCAACCACGGCGGTAGGAATCCTCCTGGCATTCGCCATGTCCAGTTCTCCTGTTCATCCATGTTGGAGGGCACGATTCGTCCGCCCGAGAGCTTCTTGATGCTCCATACAGCTCCACTGATCATCACGTACGACAAGATGCCGCCAATCAGGCCGTTGGCAATCGAGTAGGTGAATGGCATCAGGCAGATGGCCAGGAACGCGGGGACCGCATCTCCCATGTACCTCCAGTTGATTTCGGGGACGGCACTTGCCATCATGGACCCCACGAGAATGAGCACGCACCCGGTGGCCCACGGCGGGATCGAGGCGAAAATCGGGGCGAAGAAAACGGCCATGAAGAAGCACAGGCCAGTCACGGCAGAGGTCAAGCCTGTTTTGCCGCCTTCCGATATACCGGCACCGGACTCGACAAAGGCTGTGACGGGAGGCACACCAAACAGAGCGCCAATCGAGATGCAAACTGCGTCGACCATGTACGCAACCGCGGAACCTTCAAAGTCCTGGGTTACCGGGTCCATGAGGCCGGCAAATCGCGCCATCGAGTACAGGGTACCCGTGGCATCGAGGATGTCGACATAGAGGAAGGTGATGAGAGCAAGGCCGAACTGGCCGCCGTGCTCTGCAACGTTCCAGTCCTGGACGTTGAGAGTCTTACCAATGGGGTGGAAGGTAACCACCTTTTTGAAGAAATCGAACTGGGCATCACCAAGTTGGGTGTACGGGAAGTAGGTGACGGGTGTCGTGCGAGGCCAGGAGATGATGCTGACGAGAAGAATGCCAATGATGATGGCGCCCTTGCATCGGAACATGGTCAGTATTACCGTCAAGATGCCGCCGCAGAAGATGCCGATCCACATGGCAGGGAACCGCATCTTGTCCCAGCTGGGACACGTTCCGTCCTTCAGACGGTTCGCGGGCGAGCATCCAGCCAGTTCCACGGGCGTCCCTGTGGCACCGACGACAAGACCAATACCCTCGCTGTACGTGAGCCCGATCAGCGTCAGGTATAAGCCAATCCCCACCCCAGTCGCGACCTTGATGGAATGGGGAATCGCCCTCGCAAGCCACTGTCGCAAGCCAAGGACGGCCAGACCGAGGAAAATCCATCCTTCGACGAAGATGGCGGTGAGGGCAACTCGATAAGGGACGGGCCCGGTGCCATGACGGCCAACTGTGCGCACGACCTGGGTTAGTCGGTTGCACAAGTACGGGGATGCGTGTTGGGTATAACACGTTTCTGTGCGTGTGCCACGTACCGACGGTATAAGCAAAATACGCGTTCAAGCCTAGTTCAACCACGAGTCAGCGACTTGCCGTGTTTCCGATCTGCCGACAATGACAGCCAGCAACTTTTGTTTCGCATGAAAACCATACCCATTCCTGGCGCCAAAGCAACTGGCCTGTTTGTACAACTGTCAGCTCGTGAAACCTGTTGGGCAACAGCTGGCACACGTACAGATTGGCCAACAACCCCATGCAGACGCAAGCCAGTGCAGAGATGGCAGCTGTGGCGGTAACGATATCCTGTTTAATGATTTGGACGCACAGCATGTACGACTGATCTTTGTCGCAAGTTGGGTCCTCCGCAGTGCGGGTGCAGACACAGGTGCCGCCAGAGTCGGAAACAATAGAGGCATTGACAGCGATGATGTATGCCATGGCAAAGAAAGTGGTGAGTCCAGCGCGGATCTCAGTCATGAAGTATGAACCCTTGCGTTCCCTGGGCTACAAGTTGTCGTGAAGAACAAAACTGTTAGCACTTGAGGAACTTGCACAGAATAAGTCATCATTCTCGTTGCGTATGTGCAGCAGCGCTAGATCTCGCGTTACACAAATTCATTTTCCATACTCTTGCGATGTGCGGTTTTTTGACGGAAATGCAAATGTGAAACAATATCGAAGGCCCAATACGGGGTATGACAGCTCTCCCCCACAGAATAACGACGTCCCCTAGCTTGTCAAAGAGAACAGAGGACAGTGCAAAGAGGAAAGAGGAATGACGAATGACGAATGACGAATGACGAATGACATACGTGACCACTGCCATCGAGGCGAAACCACTTTCCAACAAAACTCCTCGCCACTTGGGCATTTGTGTTTTCCATCCAGCCCATCTTTTGATAACTGGCGCTTGATGGTGACCGTTCGGGGTGGATGTCGATATTGGTGATACTATCTCGTCTTGTCACGAGCGACAGCTAGCAAAAAGCTCCAGCTCACTTCGAAAAGTAGATGCAGATGGAAAGCCCGGCGCAGCGAGGCAAAAAGTTGAGAGCCAATATGGAGCGAAAATCTGGACCCCAGGGTCCGGAAAGAAATGATGGTGGCGATGGACAAGTCTTAAAAGCTGGAGATGGAGATGGCTTCTAGCAAGGCACGGTAGCAACTTTATGAAGGGGTTTGGGAACACTGCAGAGCCCGTGTTGGACGAGTGTAGTTGGACTTGCAAGCTGAGAATGCCATGTGCCATGCCAGGCTATCAAGAGAAACAAGTCAGAGTGTGCGAGAGAAGTGAGGAGAGAGCATTTCAGCTTCCCGGTCCTTGTCACAACACACAACATGAATGAGATTGCAGGAAGGGGTCTGTCTGCCTGTCTGTGATGGGGTCAACTGGTGTGAGTGGTGCCGCCGTCTTTGGCGCAATTGGAGGTTTTCCCCGACTCATTCTTATCTTCTTCAACTTCCATCAACTGCCAATCCGACGCGATGTCTGTTCTTGACCCGCAGTGGCTGCTTCTCTCGGCCAGGGTCTGTGTCCGTCTGGTCTGCTGGGTCTGCTGGGTCTGTTGGTAACTTGTTGGCATGTTGCATGCTCCCAAATTTCACGCTGTCGAGCAACAAGTTGTGCCATGACACAGGGTTGCAGGTTTGAGCCACGTCCATCATCACTCTGAACTCGGGACCACCAAGACCACCAACCGCCCGATGCGACTCGACGTTTTGTCTTGTCCAGAGCGCTGAGGGCGCGAATGATTGGGGTCCGCGTAAATGGAGCGCCGTGCGCGTGCGCGTGCGCGTGCGTACTTATCATTATCGCAGGCCCTTATCACAGGCCCTTATCAAACATGTCCTTCCTCCCATCGCATTGAGTAGCCGGAAATTAGCCTCGACTCGTACAGTGGGTGTATCTTGGGTGGAGCAGATTGCTGAAGCTGCGATAACGGTTGGAAAAATGGGATGTGACTGGTTAACCGATGCTGCCTGCCTTGGCCCTTGGCACTCCACGGCCGATGCTGCGGGTCGCTGATCATGCACGGCAGGGGTGCTAAGGTCTGAGTGCAAGATGTGCACAATCGCCGGTGAGAACCAAGATTCTTCTCCGTTTCGTCTTCTTCCACTGTGCGCTTGTCTCGTGACCTGATCCGTCAAAATTTGTCGCCTTCAAAGGGGAAAGATGCCCATCTACGGAGTACTCCGTAGGTCACAGGGATTGTGGATTACGCACCACGGAATTGATGAAGCTCAATGCTTTAGCCAAGCAAAGCTCTTGATGGCAACAGCAAGCGTCACTTCCCGGCGTTTTCAGAGCCTAGTTCATCATCCCTGAGCCAAGACATCGAATCTGTGAATCTCCGAACAAACGACCAGGATATCATGCGGGGGCGGGAGCAGCAACTGCTATCTTGGGATGAACGGACGGGCGAAAGTTGGTCGTCGCGTCAATCGCAGGTGTAGGAAAGCGGCGGCCTCCGATGTACAACTTGTACAGCTTCTTGCACGCGGGTTCCCGTGCGGATGACATGCGACAGCCTCGTCGACTGAGCTGAGGCAGGTGGTGTGAGGAATCGATCAGGCTGGTCAGCTCCGCATTGCGAACAACGTCGTTGGACGAGATTATTGAGCTCTGGCATCGCTTGCCTTGGCTTTCGATAGCTACGCTCGGTACGGCGCGAGTGGCCCAAGGACGCGAAACTGTTGAAGAGCCCAAGTCTGGGCACATCGAATCATGCCAAAGTTGGCTGCTCGTCTCAAGTCGTTGGACCCAGCAGACGTCTGGGAGCAAGGCAGGTGCAATGCTGGCACCTGCCCAGTATGCTCGTCATCGCCAGCCACAGACAATCAAGAATTTGTCTTCTATCGCAAGACTTACTTACGTACAAACCTTGAACCACGGCGGGACCTCTGCTCTTCTTATCAGTGAACTGTTCAGCGGATCCTTGGAAATCGGCCACGTTGTTCTCCTTTCTATGCGTTGCCGTTGTGGGATCGACGGTGGATCGATGGACGAGCCGTCTCCGACGCGGACGGCAGCGGTCAACGGTGAACGTGGGCTTGCAATCGTCGGCAAGTGCCTGACGCTATGGCATGATGTAATCCGTGCTGGAAAGAGTACACAATCGTCGGCCGATCCCGATGTACGGTGCAAGTGGTAACATGACAACCGAGATATTGACGACAAATGGACATTGCAGGAGGGCGTAAAGCTCACGCTAACCTTCGCCATGAACATGGAAATCGGAAATCCCTCAATGTTAGCGTGAATGCCCATAGCCATACTCTGGCCTGCTAACCACACACTAAACATGGGCATTAGAAAACAGCTCTAACAAGTCCCCGCTTCTCCCTGACATCAACGTACACGGGCCCATCGTTCCTTTTTCGTTGTTCAACTGCTGAAAAGAATCTGCATGCGGTCATCGTATTTGTAGTTCCCACGAGAGAGAGTTCTATGATCGACGAATATACCTTTAATTCGTCTTCTAACCATTTATTTAAGAATGAGGGAAAGATTGGTGGCTTTGGCATAATCCCTACTAACTACGGAGTACGACCAGAATATCGAATGCTGTCCAATGTCGGCCTACCCTATACGAACGCGAACTTTCGATTCTCTCCATGAAGTTTATGACAAGGGCCTTTTTAACAAGAAAAGATCATGAGTAGTCTGTCGTTGCTGTGAGATCCCATCTACCCGCTGCGCGGAAGGGACAAAGTAGATCATGACTAATGCATTTCGACGTCAAGATGGTCACAAATCCGAGAAGAAATCCTCTAGGTTCAACACATTTACTTGGCTCACGCGCCACCTAATTTCATGCGCAGCCATTTTTCTCCTCCCCTCCCCTCCTTCTTTCCGGAGCCAGATGCATGGAGTCCTTTATTGCCTCGTGCGTCATCATCTGATCAGCCTGCCATGCTGTTGGTAAATGCGACCAGGACGATTCTAGACCCCCGCGCTCGAGTTATGCTTCTTCTTGGCTGCTGATCGTCGAAGCAGCTGACTGGAGTGGCCACGACCGAAGCGTCCGAGCGAAACGTGCCAAATGTCTCACTTGGTTGGAGTCTTTCGAAGGGACAGAAACGATCATCACAAGATCATCACAAGATCTGAAATCCATACCAGCAGCATCCGGGACGAGAAGTTATTGCTTGATCGGCGCACAAACCATCATTTGCTTCTAGAACTTGATCACTTCTGTTGTGACATGCGAACGTGTCGAACCACACGGCACTGCCACGCGGCCAAGGCAGGGGCGGGAGCGGGAGACGCTGAATTACGAATCTTGTGGCCAGTGGCTGAAAGTGGCGGATCTGGGCGGGGCGGGACGGGACAAGCCGGCAAACTATCGTGCCCTGAGCGACAGTTGAGGAAGAAAAAGCTTGGCTACTGCATGAGACTTCGTCAACCTCGATACATAAAGACGACGACCACGACTCAATCTCCACCCGTCCCAGAGTTGAGAGTTGGTGGTTGTTGTTTTGCTAGCAAGGCAGCAAGGCAGGTGGCGGCACCTTTCCCACTTGCCCGTTCTTTTGACGTCAGATGACCCTGGCGCCAGGCCTCCAAGCCTCTGACCGCTGGAGCGCTATTGGTGTCAGCGCTCTCCGATTGGCTTAAATGACGTCAGCCACCCTGCGAATCGCGAGTGACAGACAAGTCTTCAACAGCTGCGAGCACTGGGCTGATGGGGCTGATGTGTCTGCCGGGTTCCCCTCCTTATCGCCTTATCGGGGTGACTCGCAAACTCTTGTCTTTGAGCCTCGGGCACGGTGTCGCATGATACATACATATGTATGTCGTTTGATCGGCGCGCCCTGTATGCGAGGCTTTGCGAGCTGACCCTCCCTCCTTGTTAAACCTGCTTTCAGCCCACACGTCGTCTCTGTTTTTGCATGAGCTGAGCGTCTTTGTTACAAACACGGTGGAAATCTTTTTCGTTTGCTCTTTTACGATCTTGACGACCTCCATAATATATACATATTCTTGAACTGAGTACACGCTGCCCGTTATGGCCCGCCCACCGCCCCGTCGTTCGCGCTACGACGACTATGATGACCATTATGGCCCGCCATCAGACGATCGGTACACTGGTCCGCCGCCTCGACGACAGAAGTCAGAAACAAGACACCGTCGCCGCAGCCCCGATGCGATTGCGATTCCCCCAGAGGATGCTTATGCGCCAAGACGTGGACACTCCCGCAGAGAGCCTCCTGAGCCTATTGGCTTGACCAAGCCAGCCGGTGGCCGGCGAGCGAGAAGCCCCACACCATATCACACTTCAGAACGGCTGCCCCGTGAGCCGCGATCCTCGCGATACGAGCGAGATGCGCCGAGGGATAGTTACGATGGCGATTACAAGGCTGAGCCGAGAGAAAAGCCTCGTCGCTCCTATCGCGATGACTTGGACTACCGCCCGCGACGTGACAAAGCAGTCTCACCGGCCGACCACAACCGACGCCGTGGACGGGATGACCCTGGGCATCGCTCCCAAAAATCTCGGCCTCCTTCACCAGAGCCAAGACGGCGTGCCCGTGGCTATCCGCCACCTGCCTATGGGAGTGAGGAGGAAAAGCCACGCCGCCGAGCCAGATCTCACGACCGCACCAGAAAGAGAGGTGTGAGCCCTCCTCGCGGCCGCGACCGCGACGTGATGGCATCCCATTCCGCAAATGCGTCATCTGCGCGACGCAAATCTGCCCCAGCACCTCCTCCCGCTTCGGCATCAAAGGCGGCCAAGAAGCAATGGTGGCAGAATCCGCTTGTCCAGGCGGGTTGCCGTACCGCCTTCAGCGCAGGGGCACAAGCTGCGATGCAGAACCGCAACGATCCCAGCTCCTGGTTAGGTCCCAAGGGTGCCAAGGTTGCAACTGCTGCGTTGGGGGCTGCGTTGATGGACGGATTCGGCGGGAAGAAGCAGTCTGGAAAATGAACCGAATGACCAACGAGCCAGCCCACGGATTGATATAATGACGTATACAACGACTGTAGGTGGACACGTTTTTGATTGACAGATCGATGACTCTTAATTTTTTTTTTTCCTCGTTGGCTTGAGGATTCGCTATCAAGGTCATACATGGACGGTGCGGTATTGTGTTGTATTGTACCTGGTCTGAGCTACTGGGATTTGTGGTGAAGGGGCGACAATTTTTTACCAGGGTTCTCCGAACGGAAGTCGACATATAAATATATGCCTGCCTGATCATACTATAGTAAATCTACACTTGTTCACAACACTGCCACCTCGTTGCTTTCGGCCTCTCGGTATTCCCATGTCCGCGTATCGGTCCCGTGGTTGGTTTCCAAGGTATGAGCTCGGAGACGCGAACTTGGTTCTCCGAGAAAGGAGAATGCCCGACGGACCAAGAGGACACGGCGTATTTCTCGTGCGCAGAGTCGTCTAAATCTGCCAATGCACAGCACAATTCGTAGGATGCAATTCTGACTCGCCTTCAATGTGTCTTTAGTATCCTCGCTCAGCGCGGTCGACAAGGACTCCGCTGCGCAACAGACGGTCTGTCTTGGCTCGTCAAATGGCCGAAATACCATGGACATGGGCCTCCTCTCGCTCGATCGAACGGATGAATGAATCGGACAATGACTGTAAGACGGCACGGCAGGAAGCCTCATG